>CM065660.1:3809206-3914430 GCA_033220385.1 Triplophysa yarkandensis
TCTCTCTCTCTCTCTCTCTCTCTCTCTCTCTCTCCCTCTCTCTCTTTCTCTCTCCGGTCCCTCTGTCTCTCTCTCTCTCTCTCTCTCTCTCTCTCTCTCTCTCTGGTCTCTCTCTGGTCTCTCTGGTCTCTCTGGTCTCTCTCTCTCTCTGGTCTCTCTCTCTCTCTCTCTCTGGTCTCTCTCTCTCTCTGGTCTCTCTCTCTCTCTCTGGTCTCTCTCTCTCTCTCTCTCTGGTCTCTCTCTGGTCTCTCTCTGGTCTCTCTCTCTCTCTCTCTCTCTCTGGTCTCTTGTCTCTCTCTGGTCTCTCTCTGGTCTCTCTCTCTGGTCTCTCTCTCTCTCTCCGGTCCCTCTCTCTCCGGTCCCTCTCTCTCTCTCTCTCTCTCTCTCTCTCTCTCTCTCTCCCTCTCTCTCTTTCTCTCTCCGGTCCCTCTGTCTCTCTCTCTCTCTCTCTCTCTCTCTCTCTCTGGTCTCTCTCTGGTCTCTCTCTGGTCTCTCTCTCTCTCTCTCTCTCTCTGGTCTCTTGTCTCTCTCTGGTCTCTCTCTGGTCTCTCTCTCTGGTCTCTCTCTCTCTCTCTCCGGTCCCTCTCTCTCCGGTCCCTCTCTCTCTCTCTCTCTCTCTCTCTCTCTCTCTCTCTCCCTCTCTCTCTTTCTCTCTCCGGTCCCTCTGTCTCTCTCTCTCTCTCTCTCTCTCTCTCTCTCTCTCTCTCTCTCTCTCGCTTTCCCCCCTTCTTCTCAATGACAAACAGCTGTTTACTATTTCAAGACTCTTCAAGGTTCTTATGAGAATTTACTTATCAGCTTTCAGGGCTAAACAAATCCAAACAAAGCTAAAATCACACCTCTGTTTGCAGATGAACACAGATAAAAAGGATTCTTTTCCATTAAACCAATAATTAACGTGGTAGAGACATATAAAAAATCTATGAGAAAGGACTCGGTGCTAATTCATGTCTTCTCATCACAATAAAAACAACTGATTTGATTTGTAAAAGTTTGTAAAATCACAGATGAAATGTATAATAACAGTAACCAGTTTAAGACTAAACGAGAGCCGAGAGGAGACACAAATGAGATTTCAAATCTGTAAAATTGGATTAGAGTGGCTTTTAAATTCTTCTGCATTGTTCACAGTGAAATGATAATCCAATTTAGATGTTTTCAATTCCTTGGTTTAAAATACAAAATTAAAAGTGATTTAAATACAGATCCGTATATTGTGCTTGTATTTCTTTTGTCAATTGATTATAAACAATATTCTATTCCTAATCAACAGGGAAAAACAAAAAAGACCTTACACAAAAAGTTTTTTTTGGAAATACACATTCAATTTATTACCATTTGAACACTCTATCATAAGACTTTAGACAGTGACTTTAAAACATAATTTCTCCTTGAAAGAAAAGATATCTTAGATAATTGATAATAACAGCTATCCAAACATGAATAAAGAGGTACAATCATAGACTTTAAAGTGTTCTTAAACCATGTCGATGTAAAGTTAATGGCAACACAATAAAGAAAAAAAAAACGAGTCTTTGAACAGCAGTGTGTGTGTGTGTGTGTGTGTGTGTGTGTGTGTGTGTGTGTGTGTGTGTGTGTGTGTGTGTGTTTGTGGTTTACAATATGAGATTTATCACAAAGTACAACAACGTGTGAGTATTGTACATGCACTAAAGTGCTAGTGTTTAAAGGCATGCATATCAAATATAATATCAGCACAACTGCTGTCCGACCCGAGTCAATTAATCCTATAGGAATCTGTAAAGGATTCAGAACTCATCCTAAACTGAAACTCATCAACACATGTCATGGAGATTCCAAACTTCTCTGTGTTTTAGCAACCTGGTGGTTCAGTTGTTTACCTTTATAGAATGTAATTTGAAAGTTTTTTCTAACTCAGTGTGACCTCACACTTGCTTCTCTCATACTTAAATTATATTTCATATCATAAACATTCATACTAAATCACCACCTCATAATATAGTTGGGTTATCCCATGACATGTACACTGTTTTCAGAACAGCGTTTTTCACTTTTATGTAGTGGAACGTTGTTCTGAGACCAAGAAAAAATAAAAAAAATTAATATTGAATAAAATAAGGACAAGTATAAATAAAACAAATAGCCTATAAATAACAAAATAAAAATTTAGAAATAGGCAGAGGTAAGAAAATAAGCCCCATTATAGTCATCATTAAATAAGTACAGAAAATAATAAAACTATAAATAAAATAAAAAGAAATTAAATAAAAACTATAACATTAAAATGAGTAAAGAAATAAAATGAAAATAAGCAGAAAAATCAAATTTACATAATGTAGAATCCCGTACATCGTCCTTAAGGTTTCTTTGACTCATGTGCATAAGGTTACTCCGTGTCAAACTCTTCTAACATCAGAACCATATCTGAACATTCATATGTTACATTAGATGATTAAATACATTGGTATGACTGACATCATGTATCATTCGTCCCTGTCGAACAAGTTTTTTTTCATTTGCATTAATCAAAGTCTCTTTACAAATACAACTTTTAAAATTCAAGCATCTGAGGGTACAAACAGAAATTGGATGTAAAATAAGAAAATAGTTTTATAAAGTACATACTGTATACAGAACACTAAAAGAAATGACGTTCAACTTAAACGCATGTAAACTTGAATGCTGCATTGACAGTTGTTATAACGGCCCTGTTATAGCATCTGCTCTTTAATGGCAAACACATATGAAGTCATATGTATTGCATACGTGTACAGTGACACACACACACCGGGAGGTCACGTGTGTGTAGGCACCTCTTATGAAACACTCGGTACATTCCAGGTCCTCGATATTTTCGAAAAGGAACTTCTGTTTCAAAATAGTTTCGCTGGTGCTCGCAGAACTCTGCCCTCCTGTGGCAGGGCAGTTGAATGGTTCTTAGAAAGTTCTGTCCCTCGTGTGGTGTGCAGATGTGTGGTCCGGCTGGAACAGAACATTGTCGTACAGTCGCAAAACGAACTTAGTGTTTATATGTTTGGAATAGAATACTAGAATACTCGTACCGCGTCAGAGGTCACACAATCCATCTAATGCCAGAATGACAAATAAAGCAGAAGCAATGACCACCAAGTTAGATATATTCAGGCAAAAACTCTATTTTAGTTATTATTTTAACCAGTCGCTGCCCTGAACTAATATCTGAATGAGTATATGTGACTTTAATGTTATAACTATCATTTTCTTCACATTGGCCTTCTGTCGACAACAAGACTGTTAAAAACTTGAAATAATATTGAGAAATTTGCTTTGTGTTGTTGCGTGGACGGTAAAAACACAAGCTTTCATACAGATAACAAATCATGTAACAAATTCAGCTTCGTGCAAATGATAGAATTTCTTTTATTTCTGTTTTTCTGGATCCGTATTATTTATTTGACTGAATTGTCCCAAATATGAGCTTACCCTTAAAATAAGCCAAACCTCTTTTCAGATGAAGCAAATTTTGTCCTAAATAAAGACATAGCATTTATATGTAAATAATTCCTTACATTTTTATTTAAAAAAAAAACTTTTCAACAAATGTAAGTATTATTAAGCCTAAAAAGTAATTTATGTTTTGTTATCTCTGCTTTTTACTGCTTCATTCTCTTCTCGATTCTTTGTCATTTGCTTTGGACGTCTGCTAAACGTAAATTTAAATGGAAACGTAATTCATTATTTGGCGCCAGCTATTGTTGTAGCTATTATTGAGATCTCAAAGTCTAGAACTCGATTATCAGACGTCCGCGGCGTCCCAGAATTATTTCCAAGGAAAAATATTGTCTTATATTCAGGGAAATAAAATATTCAGAAGCTCTTAAAAAATACCATTGCAGACAAAAACATTTAAAAAAAAAACAATTTTTTTTGATGATGTATGTTGAGGTCATGTGATACTGTACCAATATTTCAATGAATATATGTCTGTTAAGTTTACCAGCAACCACTGCATTAACTATACAGTTTGACAGACTATTTGTATAAGATAGTTTGAAGTATGTAGTGTGCAGTATGCTAGTATTGCATTCCAAACAGAAGAATCTGGAGTGAAGTTCGGTGCTCATGACTCACTCCAGATTTCTGCTGATAAACCCTGAGCTTTAAACTCTACAACACACCATCCCAGAGAGGATGAGACGGCCCGAGAAACAAAGAAACTGAGTGTGAAAGAAAGTAGAGAGGGATGAGACGTGACGGCATCATGCGGGATTCAGGCCTCCTGTTCCTCTTTCTCCGGGATGATCTGAATGGGTCTGACGGGTGACGGAAAGCGGAACTCCAGTCGATCTTTGTAGTTTGGGGAGGATGACGGGGAGTGGGCCGCCCAGCGGGACGGTGGTCTCCGGTTGGCGGGGCGGGCCGGCCGCAGGAAGCAGGAGTCCAGAGGGGGGGCAACAGGGGAACGTGGCAAGTCCTATACCAAAATAACAAAAGAGCTGAAGCATTAATGTTGAACAAACATGTGGTTCCAAAAGATCAGCTGAAAACATACTGTAGCCATCACCTGAATGACATCACATGAGGGTCATTCACAGGTAACGTTGTCATATGTGTGATGTGTGTCCTCATGTGTTTACCCTTCCATAGAAAAGACGCATGTCTTTCAGTTGCAATATTTATTTGTAATCAAAATAGATGATAATTTGGCATTACCTATTTAAAAAATGAATAGAATATTAAATAATAAATACATAATATATTCTAAAATAATATCATAAATTATCAATATAATAAAAATACAATTTATAAAAAACAATTCAAAATAACTAGATGAATAAATAAACAATGTAAAAAATATAAAAATAATATATGCTATCTAAATAAAATATGCCGTGATTGTCTACCTAGGTCTTTTATAAACTCTGCTGTCGAGGAAACGCTCGGCTTCAGAATCCTTTGCTAAACGATAAGACAAATAAAAAATAAATGAGGTTTTGATGCGGGAGTCTGATTGCTTAAATAATTCAAAAACAGGGATTTGCTCTGTCTACGTGAATTTAGAGTATCTTGTATTTCAGTGTGAGAGAAAGTTAAAATAAGACCATTCAGAGTCTTTGGATCTGAGATGACAAAATGCTAAACTTCAGCATCTGTCATCTCTCAATACACACACACACACACAGATGACATTGTTACTTAACATCAACAGCATCATATTTAAAACCTCTCACAGTATAGAACCCTTCATACTGATAAGACTGTGATATTTAACCCAGTGTTAAAGGTTAAAATGGTATGACACACTGTTAGATGTAAAGAGATGATAACCAGTGACAGCGGCGGGTGTTAAAACAGATGTTAATACAGAGAGCCATCAGCATCAGCATCACTGCTAACATGCTGAGCAGCGACATCCTGTTAACACAAAGAGAGAAAAAGAGAGAAAGAAAGAAAGAAAGAAAGAAAGAAAGAAAGAAAGAGAGAAAGAAAGAAAGAAAGAAGAGAGAGGAGTACCACTGATCTTCATCTGCAGGCATTTTAGACTGTAAAAAACACAAAACCTTCAAAAGAGTTTAGAATAAAACTGTGATCATTAAACCAGAGTCGACATGACTGCATTATTCAAAAAGCCATATTTCAGTTTAATATACTATCCCATCAACAAGTGTTTGGACACTTAACACATGTTTAAATGTTAGATCAGACAAACATCAAATAGATCTCTGTGAGTTCGCTTTTTATTTTAATCAAAAGCCTTTAAGGAGGTGCAAAAGTCTCATCTGCATCTCAGGTTTTTTATTAGAAAAATAATTCGAAATCTGGATCTAGAGTTTCAGATGAGATCTCAACAATGTCTCAAACTGATCTTAGATTTGTTGGCATTCAAAGGTGAATATAATTGAAGATCTCGATGTGAACTCAAACAATTCTCGTCAAATTAACTCAAATGCACACTATAAAATTAATGAAATTAAATTGAGGCCTAAAAATTATTAAATAAAATTATTAAAAAAAATTGAATAAACAATACATTGGCCTACAAACTTCAAGTTTGAAGCACTCAAATTGTAATATAACGAAAACGAAAATAAAACGAAGATTAATGTTAAATTTCACTTTGTTACCTCCTGTTGTAACTCACTTTGGATAAAAGCGTCAGGTAAATGACTTAATGTAATATAAATATAAGTAAATAATAATCAAAAGTTCATATTATAAATACGAAATATAAAACTAAAAACAAAACTATAACAACACTAGTTTAATCTACATTTATCTCACACATTTTCTTGTTTTATTTTGTTAAATCATTTTAAGAGAAACTTGACACATCTGTCTTCATAAAAACATTCTTCAGATTTTTAAGTGTCCAAACACTTTTTGTAGTGATTATACTTAATATGACTCCTGTGTAAATCATAATCACATTTTCAGGATTTAATCGTGTCCTACATTAATTCATATCTGATGGCTTGTTGGATAATTGAGTATTAATTTCAGACAATGGTCATGCGCACACCTACATGAGGACAAGAAAGAGTGACTACAACAATATCCCATAATGCCTAGCGGTGTTAGAGTGTCTGTGTGGCATGCGGTGAGACAGATCCACTGAAACCACGAACACAAGTGAGGTCACTGTGAGGTCGAGCGGTGGGACTTACAGCACGGCCAGCGGGAGCTGCGTTACAGTCCCCATGGTGCGGTTAGTACTACGGTATGATTCTAAAGATAACCCAGAAAAAAACAAGACAGCAAATCAACTCAAGATGATCAATCCTGAAGAGATTCATCTTCAAATGAAGTTGGCCAGAGACATATGCCGGATCCGTCCATCCATATAAAGCACTTACGTAAGCAGATTTTCAGTGAAAAGAAACAGCATGCCGCTCAAAACATTTATCCTCAATCAAAATTATAAATCATACAATTTGGTTTTATAACATAATTTTGTTCCCTGAAACCGAATCATCAGGATAACAAAACTTTTCTCATTCAGTCAAAATAAACAGAACAATATTAAAGCGGCTTTTTGTTTAATGAATAAACTGCGCTCAGATATTGCCAAAGTCAAAACGGCAAACAAACGTGAACCATCTCACAATGATCTCAAAATATTTGCCATCAGATCCTTTCAAAAATGTAGAATAATAAATAATAAAGCTACTTTATTTAGCAGAATAATTCTTGCTTATGTCCATAACAGACTGATCTGTGTCGGGTTTTATTTCCACATTTTCAGATTCAAATAAATACAGGAGACTGCATCTACGTTTTTGAAAAAATATAATATGAAGCTCAAATGATCCCTTACAAATTGAAAACTTTCAAGGTTTACTTGAATCCTCTTTATCTAAACTAATTAATAGATCTAAGTTATTGAAAAATAAATCAGATTTAAAATTATTTATAATTATAATATAATTATATAAAATTATATTATGTTTATATAATATTATATTTATATCATTTAAAACTTGTATATATAAAATTCTTAGTAAGAATTCAGAATTTTTTTAGCTTTGTCCAACACAAAAGACAATATTTTGACTTTAGGGAAACAGTTCTGTGGCATATTTGGCTTTCTTCACCTTCCATTTCCCTTCGCTTACAGACCAGAAGAGTTGCTACCATTCTTCTATCTTTCGTTTTGTTTAACAGAACAAATAAATGCATGCAGGTTTAGAACAACAAAAGGTATTTCTTAATAAAACTTTAATTTTAGGCGAACAATCCCTTTAATATTATTGTTGTGTGATTTTGATCCTTTGATTTTGTTACACCCAATTCAATGATATGTCCATCCCAGATAAATCTCTTAATCTACGAAATTCATTTAATCCAAAGAGAAAAATTCTTGCTTTACCTCTAGACATCCCTGTTTCTCAGCTTCCTCTCTGTTCAGAGCGGCTGTGTTTGAGGTGGACAGTCTTCTTTCTTCTCTGAAGCTCTGCTCCAGCAGTTTCTTATTTAAGATCCGTGCGGCGTTCTCTGCTATCGTGTATCCCGGCGGAGCGGACAGGTCCTGTCTGCTGCTCATCTCCGGCGTCTTTTCCCCCTGCGTTTCCACAATCAGCTGCACGGGACTCGGGGACCGGCCCCGAGAGTTTCTCAGAGACTTTGGGTCTGTGGACCCCTGAGCGCTGGCGTCTGCGGGTCGAGAGCGACTGGGGGATTTGTTAAACTTCTGCGTAGGGTCAAATGCGATGGGCGTGTGGTCGATGATGTTGAAGAGGCTTGAGAGGCCGTCGTTGATGGTGGTGTGAACCGGACTGTCTCTGGTCGTGGTGGAGCGAGCCCAAGCGGATTCGCTGTTACCCTTCTGTTGTGCAGTGGACGGAGTGGGAACACGAGATTGAACGCTGGGTTGTTCGAGTTTGATGGAGTTGGCTGTAGAGGGTTTGCGTTGGAGTTTAGGTGAGCCATATTTAGGCGAACAGCATGGTCGCTCGAACTTGGCCTGCACAACTGGAGAATACTGCATCTTTCTCAGGCTGCGGGATGGGGAGGAGATGGGGGTGGAACCTCCTTTGGGCGTGAGACATCTATGTGGGCTGCTGGTGAGGGCACGGAGAGTGTCGGTTTGAAGCCCCACGCTGATGGTTTGGGTGGTTTGAGTTCCCCGCGTAGTTAAACCGTTCGTCTGGGAGGCCGTATCCCGAAGCTGTCGTTCTGGAGGACTGGATCCAGAAGATCGGATAGCATTACGGGCAGAGTACGCCTTTTCCTTCATGTCATCGCTCAGGTTGCGTGACATCTCCAACTCCAGAGATGCGGTGTAACCTACGGCAGCGCAAATTGGCGGACGTTCGAGTGCCGTCTCCAAAGGACCCCTCAGCTCACAAGGCCACCTGTCTCCGAGCACCTCCTCTGTACCTCCCACAACTTCTCCAGGCTTGACTTTTGAGAACATGTACTCTTGCTCGGCGGGAACGGAAGCGGGACGCTCTCCTCTGTGGAGGATTTGAATGCCGAACTGATCGGCCGCCCTGAGCGAGAGCCTCTGGCAGTACTCGGGGCTACTCGTGGTGTTTGTGGTCAAGGTAGCGCTGGTGGTCAGGTACCAGGAGGCTGGCTGGAATGATTCGGAAGTGGACTCGGCTGTCCTCTCGGCCCAGGCCTCCATCGGCGGAGTAGGGATAACGGGACCGGGGATGGGGCAGGTGGAGAGGGAGCTTGGGGGCAGATCCCAGCCCTTGTTGTTAAACTCTTCGATGTACTTGAGGTCATCTGGTGAAAGGGGAGGAGTTACGTCATCCTGCCCTCGATCGCCAGGCTTGCTCTTGTCTGGTAGGAACGGAGAGCTGTCCATCAATCTCTGGAAGTCACTCATGGAGCAAATTGACTTTGCCCTATGAAAAGATAAATAAAGACAAAAGTCGCTTTGTTTTTATTGGTAATTTTGTTAGATACGTTCTGTTTTTCTTATTTAATTTATTTTTTGTTGTTTCTTTATTTTATTCAATTCCTACAAATGCTTTAAAGATTGTGTATTTGTGTTGTGTAGTTGAATTTGCAAAGAAAACTGAATTAAAGAAGAAACATAAAAATTAATCGTAAATTACTCCTCAAATTGTTCCAAACTTAGAAAAAATCTGTTTGCTTTTCTACATTTTCTACATCCTCTACCTTCGGTAGTCAATGGCACTCCTTAATTGGTAGTTTTGAACATTCTTCAAAATATCTATTAGTGTACAACTGAGCAAAGAAATGTATAGTTTTGGAACAACTTGAAGTTTGTTTATCTATTGGCGAACTATCCCTTTAAGTTCAGTGAGTCTACACATGCGACAAAGGCTACTGTAAAAAACAATAGAACCGCAAAATATGACTTAAATATATACTATATATTATTATCATAACTTAAGTAAATAAGTTGATATAGATGATAAAGCAACATAATGGTCTACCTTTATATCTATTCTATCTTCATGTCTTCTCATTTTATTTTAAATGCATTAATGTATCAATCCCAATTGGTTTAGATGAGAACAACACAACATCATTATCGTAATGTCCAAAAACTAAAGAAAAATAGAATTGATTTTAATATCAAGACATCATCTTGAGCTGAAAAGTACCTACAGTTTACACCAGCAGAATACAATCACTTCTATCATGATCGATAAAATATGCACCCGGGTGGAGATGAAACGCTTCATTTGTGTTTGTAATTCTCTAAGGATGCTGAATAAGGCAAGAACACACCAGTCGAAACACAGCCATTGACCTTCACTCAAACCAGAGCAAAGAACCATTGATTCATCTGTACAGATTTAGGTTATATCAGCTGAAAGTGTGTCAAAGTGAAACAGACAATGACAAATGAATAAGAGGAAATCAATAACTAGCTCAGAGATGACCTTAAGAGAAGAAAGTCTGACACCTTTATAATAACTATAAACGTGTCTGGATTTTTTTTTGTATTTAAATATGAGGTGTGTGATACGACATGGGGAAACTACAACTTCATGAATATAAATATATTCAGATAATAGATGATGTGGAAAAAGTGTATAGAAAAATCTATTTTCATCAGTTATGAATATTTTGATCCTCTGTTGTGTGTCATTTGCCTTTCCCCTACACGACATGCACGCAAAATCTTCACAATCAAATTTTTTTAATGTATCATAAAGATCACTTATGGCCACATTTCATATGATACATAAAATAATTTATATCATACTTAATTAATAATATTATTTCAGTGTAAGGGTTGTGCAACTTTTGGTGTATCCCAAAATAACACTGTCTAGATATACTTATATTAGATAAAATTTTGGCTTATTTTCAGACCTCCAGGTGCTTTAAAAAGCATTTTTATGAGATATTTAAGAAATGATTCATTGTGTTTTGAGCACATCTGAACACAAGGACAATAGATACCTGAGCAGACCGCCACCACCCGTCTCCTCTTCGTCCTCATCCGGATAAACAGCAGATTCAACACTCTCACAGATCTCATTCAGAGCCTGAAACAAGAGAACACCATTTACATCACTGACCATGTTTATTACCTTACATTCATGCTTGATCACGTGACAATAATGATGCTTTGCATTCGTGGATTATAACTCTCGTACTTCTTTCATGCAGGGGAAGCGTTTCTCCGTCTCCAGACGTGACGGCGGAGGTACTTCCATATCATTGAGCGTGTCCAGAGAGAGAGCGTCCAGGAACAGACTCTCCGGAGGCCGGAGTCCTTCACCGGGTCTGAGTCTGCTCACCGCTCCCTCCAGCGTGGCCTCAGAGTCTGAGTGAGAACGCGTGTGCATGGATGTGCCGGGCGAGCGTGGAGATCTGTGAGGCTTTGAAGGGCTCTCCTGAGAAGAGAAGACATGCGACGGTCCTTCTGACTGCTGACCTCCTTCAGAACGACACAGATCTTTCTGCATCTGAAATGAGGAGAACACACATGAGCTCCGTTTCAAAGACTCACCAGTGTCACAGATATTTGTTTCCGAATGTCAGAAGATATGTAACGTTACAACAGCCTGACCTTCTCCATCTTCCGTTGCATCTCCCGTAAGCTGTGCTCCCATTCCTGCCTCTCTTTCTCGAACCGTTCCAACAGGTCATTGCGTTCACGGGTCCAACGCTTCTCCCCGTGCTGCAGTTTCCAGCGCAGCTCCAATGTAAGACTGTGACTGTCTGCCAGCAGACGGCACTGTTCGTCACGCTCCTGCTGCAGCGCATCTGCTGCGACTGCATCTGCACACTCATCACTCACCTCCTGCAAACATCACGCATATAACAACATGTTTCAGATATTTCATTCCATCTAATACATTGCAATTGAAATTGAAATTAAATGTACCATTTTATGTCAATTTTTGGAAAAAAATATTGCAACTAATTGGTCATGACATTATCAATATAAAAATATAAAATATTACATTAACGTTTAAATACAAATATAAAACAACAAACTATAATACAATATTTAATATAAAACAATAACAAATGGAAAATCCTTTTCATAGTTGCAGTCTGCATAATTTTACATTCTGTTATTATAAGAAATGAAAAACAAGATTATACACCGCACATAACGCAATTAAATTGCATTTGAAGTCTGTTATTAAGAACCTTGAATAGACAAAATGACTTTTACATTGGAAATTGTATATTTTAACCCTACATTAAAGCAACGTTCCTCATTTTATGTTTAAAACACATCATTTACAGTAGTAAGATTTATAAGTCATTTTAAGCAGGTCTCCTATGACATAAATAGATCATGACTGTGTTTGATGGCCAAACTGCTCCACTGCATAAATATAGCACACTATTTTAAGACGTTCCCTAACTCTTAAACTCCAAAAAAGAAGACATGATCTCAAGATGAGATGACACATTTCACTGCGGATGAACACCTTATAATGTCAGAATACCGGTAACATGTTTTGATAAATATATATAAAACAAACAACAGCAGACCTTATAATTAAGTATAAAAATTAATGATTTAAAGATGATGATATGAGATCTTGAAAGCTGTGTAGGTAACATTTGGAGATTCCAGTTTATACTTTACATTTCTAAGAATATAAAGGTAAGATACCTAATGAAACAAAAATAAATTAAAACGTATTATTGAAATTATAATGCAATATATTAAATTATAAATCAGTTGATACTTATCAATATGCGTGATGTAAATTTTTTTGTATTTTTCATTAAAATATTTTATTGAAATATTTAAACAATGTTTTATTCTGTACATTATTTTAAATATAAGATGAAATATATTGACAGTTAATATTTAGAAATTGGTTTTCTTTGCATTTGGCTAAAATCCAATACATTGTCACATTTATAATTCACAGGAAAGGCAATCCCAGAATGCATTGTGCCACGAGGCCGCTGTGACACGTTTTGCATGTGTTGTTGATTAATTTCCCACCTTGGTACCATGGCTCCTTAATTCAGCCCTCTGTATCTCCCACGCTGCTCTCTCATTGGCCAGCGTTTGCTGCAGGTTCCAGCGCCGCTGCGCCTCCTCCCGTAACTCCGCCCTGAACTCCTCCAGCAGCGAGCGCAGGGCATGCATCACCCGCCGACTGTCACCTGCCTACAAACAGAATCACATGAAGATTTAAAGCTCTGAGCTTAAAGGGACCGTTTTCTCATGATGTCATTGTTTTATGGTCCCAAGCTTGCAATAATTTTGCAAATCTGATTTAAAGTCATTGAGTTTTTTCTACATGTTTGAGTGGCAGGAAGCGGTACCTGTTTCTGGTACTGCATTCTCTCGGGCGAAAGCAAAAGTGGACAGGGCTCTGTGATGTCACTTCCTGCGGTCTGGGTGAACACTCTGTCCTCTCTCTCCGCTTCACTGTCCCCCTGCTCGATTATATCGCCCAGTTCTGGAATGTTCTCCAATCTCTCGTACTGAATATAAACCAACAAATAAAAAATAGTAAAAGTGGTACAAGGTACAACAAAATAACTGAAGCAATTCGGGGCAATATTAGGTGATGTCTCCCATTTGATTTTTAAGTTTCATAACTCTGCTCATCTAGTAACAATTAAGTGTTAATACTAATCGCATTCTATAGGACAATGTAAATAACTTTAAACTGCAATCACAAATAAATAGTATTTATTATTATTTTTAATAAATATAGTATATATTATTATTATTTTAAGTAAATATTTATTTAATCTGTGACATTTATTATGTTTTTTTAATTGGATTTAAGGTCTTTATTATAACTGCATTATATTAAGGTAACTAAATTGTAATTTTATGCAACTTGTGTTTTTTCTCATTTGTTTTAATTACCCAGTTTAAATTTAATTTGAGTTTGCTCTTGTTTTTAGTAGACACTTTTATAGCCTTAATATTTCGAACACCTTATAATTTTTATAAGTTATATAGGCCTTAATATCTCAATCAATGGAAATATTTAAACAGTAAAGTTAACTTTAAGACCCTTATGCGATATCCATCTTCCAATAATTTGGTTCTAGCTTTACTAATAAATTCCGATTTAAACTATAATGCACTGTGTGAACAACACAAACATCATATACGTATTACAAACATAATGAAAAAAAACAGTAATTCTATTGACTAGCAGTTTCCTGAAGCAGTGCAGGGCTCATCTGCTGGTAGTTTCATCACCTCTGCATGTGCGCTCTCCTCTGTGGCGTCTGCCCTGCGTCCGAGTCTCCAGTGCATGAGGATCCATCGCAGCTTCGTGTAGACGATGACGATGTTGTGACGGAAGAAGTGGACTTCCTGCTGCAGCAGAACTCTTTCCTGCGGCCACGCCGGCTCATGAGACTGAAGCCCCTGCAGCTCAAGACCTCGCCATGCCTCTGGACGCCGTCTCTCCTCCTCCTGAACATTCATAATAACGACGGTTGAAGCATGACATGATGTACAGACGCATTAATATCATCAAAGTAATGTACCTGATTGATGGGTGTGATGCTCTCTCTCTCATCCGGTCCACATCTCTGTCTCCTCTCAGGGTCCAGGCGTAGTTGCATCTCTCTGGCAGACGTTCCCACCTCAGACAGGACCGGATCACGAAACTGGACCCCGGCAGAACACACAACAGCAGGCTCAAAATCCAAGCACTTTTAAAAGAGACACCGTCAATCTCACGCACACGCAACACAAGCCTTTATACGGAATTGTCACGTAAAAGGACTGCCGATATGCCTGTATCTGGGATAAGATTAACTCAGGCTTTACATATACAATAAATAATACACAATAAATACATACTTATGATATAAGGGATTTTTTTGGGAAAGCGAACTATTAAGTCAAGAGACACATGACATATTCAACAGTTTCTGTGTGTTGATGGTGAATAGAGATTATTCATGAAAAATAAATGTGATTTTAAACAAACAATGATGACTGAGCGTTCAGAGAGAAACAAAGTGTTGAGAATCAATGGTGTGAATAAAAGCTCAGAAAATTTTGTCACACACGTCATCCCTAGAGAGATCAGTGTTAGGGAAAGACGATGCTCAAACACTGACCTTTCTGTGCCCAAACACCGCTCTCTTACATCTTATTCAACTTCAGTTTTAAAAACGGTTGCTATGTGTTTTGATAATTAATGCGCAGACATATTCTTTTTGCCTTATTTATATCATCTCATTTTTTAGAGTGAGCTTAGGTTATCTTTAAACAAGAAAAAAAATGTTTAATATTAAACAAATTAAATATAGGAAGAGTTTATTTGTGAAAACAGAAAACAGTTCTTTCTGTTTCACAGGTCTATTGATATATTATAAAGTAATAAACATAACAAACTGCTGTTTGATATTAACAAAATTTCACAATAAAATAGAAAGATTTAAAATTCTATAAAATAAGAGTTATCTGTTTTAACAAATAAACTCTTCAAGTGTGCCGTTATTTAAAAATGTTTTAATCTGTACCGAAAATTATGTATAATTTTCTACATAGTATTAAATAATATATACACTTGACTTTTTAATATTAAATCACTTAAGGTACACTTTAAAACTGCTCGGTTGGTATAACTCTTGGCTTGATCAAATATGTCCATCTTTGAGATGATCTTTGTACATTCTTAACAGAACCATAAGTTAAAAAAGCTGTTTTAACAAATGTTAAATAAACACAAATTATTTGCATGTTGCTTTTCTGACATGTTGTCACGCTCATGCGTCCTTTATTTCACATGTGTGTTGACTTAAAAAGAGCAAACCCAACCCTTTCATGTTCTTCTTTTTCCAAGCTCTACAAAGCCAAATTTAAGATAAAGGGAGATGGACGAGGAACTGACCTCGGGTCTGAAACTGTGGGGTCTGATGTATCTAGTGAGTCCAGGGACCGGCCTGGTTGTGGCACAACCCTTAGCGCTGACCTGCCCCTGGGGCTCCGGGCACCAGTCCTGCTCATCCTTTCTCCAGTACTGTGAGTGAGGGAGGGTGGAGGAGAGAGGGGGAGGCGTGTGGGGACCGGTGAACGACACACAGATTCCACAAACACGAGACAAGAAAGAGTGGAAAACAAAAACTCAACGTGAAACTCAAAGTGTGAAATGCACAGAAGGGATTGATCGACACACATTGTACTTCAACAAAATGAAAAGAAAAAAAATAAAGAGTATGAATGAACAAAAATAATCAAATGTAAAAAGACAGATGTAAGAGCCAGCGGCTACAGAACGAAGAAAAGCGCAAAAAGAAAGACCAACTTAAAGATGGTGGAATAGGAGAGAGAGGAGAAGAGCACGAGCACGAGGAGAAACAGAATCATGGGTGGAAACATCTGGATGGAACCAATGAGGGAGAGAGAGAGAGAGAGAGAGAGAGAGAGAGAAAGAGAGAGAGAGAGAGAGAGAAAGAGAGAGAGAGAGAGAGAGAGAGAGAGAGAGAGAGAGAGAGAGAGAGAGAAAGAGAGGGGGGGCCAAAAGGGGAAAAAGAAGGCAAAACACTGGTTATGAAGCGCATGCGATGGGGATACATGAGTCTTACAACCAATAACCCAACATGAGCAGTGACAGCTGGCAATAAACACTTAACATCAAGCCAAATCCAAACTTTCTGTTCTCATCTTAAATCAAATCTCATTTAAATCGATTAATATAAATATTCTCAAATTTACAATTCTTTGGTTTATAAATTAATGGTTTAATGATGGATGAAATGCTTAAAATGTATAAATATAAATATGATAGTTCCTTTAATAGTCTTATTTTTAACATTTAAAAAGGCATATTTTCATTCAAAAGTTGTTTCTGTAAACACTAATTAAACTGAAATAGAAAAGTTTAGGCACTCAAATGATTGACTGTAATTAAAGATATTTATTCAAATATTTATTTATAGATTAAAATAAATCAAAACAGAATAAAACCAATATTTCATTAATAAAATATTGATAAAGACAAAAAAATGTACTCCAAAAAAGCTGATTAAAATGCAATTAATAGAATCTGATTTACTGGTGATTAAATTTATATGAAAAAATCTCGAAAATGTAAAAGTTTAATAACTAACAAAAATGTGTTGTGATCTGACAGAAGTTTGGATTTGACCTGGCTCAGCCATACACTGAAAACTGTTAAACAACTTTATTAATGAAGTTCCAGCTCTCTAATCATTATTCAAACGGATAAAAGATGTAAGATGAAGGCTGTGAATATCATGTGTTTTTGTTATAGTAATGGGATTTGAGTGACGTACCCAAAAAAGGAAACGGCCAGCTTAGCCCATTACTTCCATTATAAAACATGAGCCTACTGTGACACTGGAAATATTTAAATCTTTAGAAAAAGTATTATAAAAGTATTATTTATATGTTTTGCCATAAAGTTTAAATGTGTGTTTTCAGTTGGTAAAATAATTCTAGATGCAAACATATTATGAACTATTAAAATTTTATTTAGAAGGGTTATTTGTTAGAAAGTTGACTCATGTTATAATAAAGCAGTTTTAAAAGAGCAATGCATTATTAAAGCAACAAGCAACTGTATGAAGAGCGCCTTAAAGCAAACATCACACACAAACACTTAAAATCAGTTATTAATGCACTGTAAATCCACATGTTTCATCCTTTAAAACTATATAAATCATACAGAAGACATATTAAACATTACATTTACTTAGTGTTACCAGTGTTATATTTGTACGTCACTATAAAGAACACACGAATGCTTACATGCTACACAATATGTGTATGATAAAATATACAAAATAATCACAGTTTATTGCCATGTCACACAAAGAGGGTCCAAAACTGACGCATGCAAAATGAGTCAAATTTGAAATACTTTAATACCAGAAAATGTTTGGAACTGAAATGCATGATTTTAAAATAATTTCTCTTTAAACCTTCAACGTCAAAAGTTTATAAAGACCTGGATACTAAGATTAAAAAAGTGTTCCTTCATTAAAATACTGTGGTATTACTTTAGTAACGTATATGGTTATATCAAATCACTATTTATACTATATATATTACACACATCTATCTATATAAACATACATTATATATTACAGTAACTTCTATGTTGAACATAGATCATAGATTCTATAGGATTAACTATAGTGAATTGATATACTTCTATAATTTACCATAGTGAATACTATAGTAATACTACAGCTTTTGCAAAATACAGATTCACTATAGTGAATACTTTGTAAAATACTACAGTATACATTTAAAACATTAGTTGGTTTAATAAACTGCAGTAAATTCAACTTTTAATATAGTAATATGTGAGCCGCCAGAACACATTTGATAAATAAAACACAAATTATAATCAATAATATCAAATAATAATTTAATTAATAAGCATAATCAATTACAACTTTATACACACAAATGTCAATTTTGGACCCTGCACATGGATCACACTCAGAGAGGGTTTCAAGGGTAGTAAGGTCCTGTTGCCCTGTAAAGCCATGCAGCATGGCCTTCTGCCCCAGCAGCAGGTACACAACACACAGCCGGGGTAAGACACGAGGGTATAGGTATGAGGAAGAGCTGGTATGAAGGGTCATAAGGTTATCACAGGGGATAGGAAAGGTAAGAGCATGAGCTGGACGGCACTCGAGGCAGGTATGTGTTTGTCTACTCGTAAAGTTGCACATTAACTTTAACGAAACCCATTTGCTTTACTCGCTAAAGTAATGCTTACCTCTTTATCTAGTACACAACTCGCTTTCTTTTCACTGAAATGCCTGAGATTTGAGCTTTGAGTGGCGTTTTCTGAAGCACATTCAAGTTTGAGGACTGACAAATGTGGAGATGCGGAATCAGTGTGTGCATTCTCAAAGGGACAAAGACTTTTAAACAAAAAAAGCAGCAAAGAAAGGGAAGTTGCCATGTCATGTGATCGCATGTGGCGGCAAACACTAATGAGGCATTTAAAACCCAGATGAAGGATTTCTTGAAACCTACCTGAAGGTCTGTCATCAAATCTCTTCCTACCGTCCCAATGGGTGAGTCCCTTGACATGGAGGTGACCGTGGAGAGAAAGCTGCTGGACTCTGTGAGGTTGGGCATTGGGGAAAGGTCGTCCACGCGGTCCCGTAATCCCTCCCCGAAGTGGTCCACTTTATCCACGAACAGCTGGAGATCTGTCCGTAAAGTCCTCATGCAGGTGTTGATGGTATCCAGCACCGGAGTGCCAGGGCTGGACTCGGTATCAGAACCGTCGGCTCTCACAATCACCAGATGTCCCTCGCGGATCAGACTCTCTGTGTCCACGATGAGCCGCTCCACTGTTTTCGTGAGACGCTCTGCTTCCCGTCTGACGTTGATGAGGGTCTCCCGGTCTTCCCGTCTCCGCCGGGCCATCTCTGAGGGTTTGTCGCCGCTTGCGAATCCAGAGGTGGTGGTCTTCTCAAAGAGGTCATCAGAGTCGCTCTCGCCCCCGACAGGACCCTCCCGTTTGGGGTGCAGTAACAGCAGCCTGGCCGTCTCCTCTTCGTCTGGTTCTCTTCGCCCGGCATCGGCATCCACGTCGCTGTCATGAGGGCTGCCGGTGCGTACGCCCAGGTGTGCAGCCAGGTCGCATCGTTGCATATTAGAGATTAGCACCCGGTTCTCATATTGTAGCTTCATGACTTTCCCGCTCAGTTCGTTCACTTGGAGTCTGGAGGCTTTCAGCTCCTCTTGTAGGGCCGTGCTGTTAACTGGACCGCTCATTCCAACCGTCAATCCATTACCTCCACTACCATTGGCTGGTTTTGGCATCCCAGCGTTTTCCCCTTCAGCCCCCTCAGACACTCTGTCGCCCTGAGTAGGCCCGAATTTAAAGCGATTAAGCTCGGACGTCAGCTGCCTGTTGTGGTCTTCGATCTCAGAAATGGATCTGCGCAAAAGCTCTGCCTCCTCTTCCACAAACTGCAGGTGTCTCCGCAGTTCGCTTGCAGACTCCAGAGCATCGCCGCCATACGGAGAGGTGGGGACGCTCGAGAAGGGTTCGCGCCCAAAGCAGTCCCTCTCGTACTGGCAGCGCAAGTCGTCGTTTTCCGCCCTGAGGCCGCGGTTTTCACCTCCAGCTCGACGATTTTTCTGCCCAGGATGTTGGCTTCCTCCTCCACCAGTTTGAGACGCAGACGTAACTCGGCCTCACGGGTGGTGTGGGGGCCTCCTCCTGTTACCTCCGCCAGGGGTAAAGGGCTGTCCACGTCTCCATACACTGATTTATACTTCTGTAACTCTTGCTCCAGTTCATCTTTCTCACGGCCCAGTTTTGCCATCTTCTTACGCATGAGGGCTGATTCCTCCTTGGCAAACTGAAGCTGACACCGCAGGTCAGCACTGTCCTCCTGTGTGAACACACAAACAGATGGACACGTGGGAATATACAGGGATGAAAATATATTTTCTAGGGGTGCGAAAGAAAGAAACGAAAAATGCGGAGAGCTTTTTGGAGTGGGGAGAGGATTGTAGTTTCAATGAAGGTAAAAATGGCCTCGACAACACTGACACTATAAGCAAGTTGGATTGAGGAAAATAAAATATTTTGAAATTGAGTTTTATATTTTTACACGTAAGCTGACTTTGATACGACACAATGTTCTTTGTCTGAAGGATTGTATCGCTCATTGCACATATCAGGAGCATGATGACATGTTTAAGTTTGCATTCATTTACTGCTTCTGTATGCTGATACAGGACACTAAGGACTGTCACTTTTGGCTCTGTACGACTCTGACAAATATAACCTTATAGTTATGTTATCAAATCAATCTGTGTTCTTAAAAATACTTTCATTGTAATAGTCACACAGCAAGAAAAAAGGAAATTTTATTACATAAATAAAAAGATTCTTGGAGATTCGTTTTACAATCGAAGCCCTCTGAATCAGGATCGAGACGCATCTGGATGTGTCTAGAGATTTCCTCTCCTTATATTTGTGTATTTAATACTTTATAATTTCTTAGTGTGTGTATCTTTCTATATGCAGAAGTGTGTGTGTGTGTTTGTACACACCTGAGATAAAGATTTCTTATCTTTGAATGTTTCTCTGCTTCCCCTTCTGCGTATGGCAGTCTGCAAAAGACACAAACAAATGTAAAAGGTTTAAAGAGCAAAAGAAAGAAACAATCCGGCGTGTTTCAGAACACATAAACAGCACACACAACAACTTCAAAAATACACATATACACATATAGACATGTCTCCAAGCACACAAATATTATTACATCATATTGAAGATGTGACTTTTCATTTCAAGTCAGATGTGTGGATTCTCGACTTGATTTGTCTTTGACTTTTGAGTCATAAGCAGAATTTAAGTTGAGGCTTCTGATGGCCATGCTGGCTTGAATCATTTATGGCCAGACAAATGGAAAATATGAGAGGGGCGTCTTGACAGGAGATGGGAAGGAGAGAGAGAGAGAGAGAGAGAGAGAGAGAGAGAGAGAGAGAGAGAGAGAGAGAGGAGAGAGAGAGAGAGAGAGAGAGAGAGAGAGAGAGAGAGAGAGAGAGAGAGAGAGAGAGAGAGAGAGAGAGAGAGAGAGAGAGAGAGAGGGAGAGGGAGAGGGAGAGGGAGAGGGAGAGAGAGGAGAGAGGAGAGGGAGAGAGAGAGAGAGAGAGAGAGAGAGAGAGAGAGAGAGAGAGGAGAGAGAGAGAGAGAGAGGAGAGAGAGAGAGAGGGAGAGAGAGGAGAGGGAGAGGAGAGAGAGAGAGAGCGAGGGAGAGGGAGAGGGAGAGGGAGAGGGAGAGAGAGAGAGAGACCATGGGTGAGATGCTGAAATGATGTAATATTTGTGGGTTTGGTTGAGTGTGTAATGTGGTTATAATTTATGATTCATGATTTCCTGATACACTTCCAGTCTTACTTCAGTGAAGTCATGACCATTAACTACCACAGAAACGTCAATGAAACAAATGAAAAGGTTCTTTCTTTCTAATGCACAAA
The DNA here is from genome assembly GCA_033220385.1 of Triplophysa yarkandensis. Classification (NCBI taxonomy): domain Eukaryota; kingdom Metazoa; phylum Chordata; class Actinopteri; order Cypriniformes; family Nemacheilidae; genus Triplophysa; species Triplophysa yarkandensis. The sequence goes on from CM065660.1 coordinate 3,831,051, forward strand.
TGTTTCGTTGAATGTTCTAAGGTAAAGTGTTAAGATACGACCAGTGACAAAAATCCATCTTAAAGATCAGATGCAGAACATTACAGAACTCCTTAGCAACCACACAGAAACATCTCGGCAACACTACATCATTTCCAAACAGCCGCGACATCCCACATACAAAACTCTTTACACTGTTGTTTTGTATCTTGCATTTGTATTAGATTTACATAAAGCATTTTGTACAATTTTGCTTCTCAAGTGGACATCGAGACATGAGCTCTCGTCAGCTTTATCTTACATATCCCAACAGCTGCAGATTACTGACCATGGCAAAAACTCAAATCTTATGATCTCGTATTACACTCAGATTTGTCATCCATGATTTAATCTCAATATGATTTTGATCATTCATCACTTTCTTGTAAAGGAACCTGAACTATGGCAATTCATGTCAGTGTTCTTGTCCCAAACTATCTGGTGAAACAAAAGATGATATGATATAATCTTTATTTCCCCCCAGAGAGAAGTTCAGAGCATCTCATATGCTCACAGGTCATTCAGGTTTAGATAATCTCTGTTTTACTACGATCCACACAAATCAAATCATAACCATCTGATGAGTATCAGGCAGTTTGGTTGAAAGATGTAGATGACAAAACAACAGCACCACATGTTACAGTGTACAGAAATACAGTAAGATCAAAATAAAGCTGAATCATGACTGACAGATATCTGATGTCTCGTAGTGAGCACATCGAGCCTCGGGAGAGACTGAATCTGCTGTCTTCAAGATAACACTGAGGTTAAAACCAATGTCACAAACACACACGTCACTGAAGACAAGATATCTGGAACACAAACACACTTTACTTTCATCTTTTCATTTCTTCACATGTTACACTAGAGCTGCTCGGTTATCACCCAATGTTGTGATCCTAATATTTTAATATAATTACACATTAACTTGGACTTTTTTCAATAGAAACAAATTATGAATAAAGATATTAACTTCATTTAGCTTGACCCATGAACGTAAAAAAATAGATACAAAATAGTAGATGCAAATAAGTAATAAAAGAAATGAAACAAGCCTCGCAAAACTGAGGCCTTGTTTTAACTCAATTATTCTGTTTTTATAATTATCGGAAGTCAAAATCAAAATTAAATATTGATTATGATTAAATGTGCAACATTAATCAACACAGTAACATTAAATGTAAAGACTTTTTTGAAAGGTTTTGGCATGACATTGTCATTTCTGAGATAAAATGATGATGAAAAATATGATTAAGACAACATTACACTGTATATAGACAGGATATTGCTTTTTCAATCAAACTGACATGACTGAAGGGAGCATAAAATAACATTAAAGTAATTGTTGGTTGTAAATTGATGTAAGACAATAGAGGGTGTTTTCAGAGCTGTTGGATATCGTGTTTTCTATCCTTTCAGTACGCCGTCCATCAAAACAGGTACACCCTGCATTCTAAAATGATTTTGTCTTGTGTGGGAGAGACTCAGTGGTTATAATAAAAAAAAAAAAAAAATGGGCAAATCCAGTGTTATGGACGTGACATTTTTCCTTATGGGATCAGTTGTGGTCAGGTGGCAGAGAGTTTGACTTAAGCAGAAGGTTGTTGGTTTGAATCCCAGACGATAACTGAAGTGATAATGGACTACTGCATAATACTGTAAGTCACTTTGGATTAAAGCGTCCGCCAAATGAAGAAATGTAATTATTAATGTAAATATAAATTATATTATACAAAATATACATTTATATTATACAAAACCCTTGTTGATGACAGTTTTTGGGAGACAATAAAACTTCTAAAGATTCATGTGAATCAAATCTTTACAAACCATAATAAAAATATCCAACAAATGGCCAAGGTAATGTCTTAATAGATCATAATATAATTATTCCATTTTAATTTTCATGTGTCTGTTTATGAGATCATAATATATAACTGTATAATCAGCTGCTAACATTTTTTCAAATATCTTTGTGTTTAACAAGGTTCAGACCAATGCCATGGTGACTAAGATGACAATAATAATTTCTGGTTGGGGTATCCATGTCATTTTAATCCTGTTAAGAGAAATAGTTTACATAAAAATATAAATTCTGATAACTTTGTATACATTTGCTTAAAAAAAGATTGTTTTTGTCCTGTTGTGAAAATGAGATATTTTGAAGAATGTTCATGTCACGTGTGTACTGCAGCTAGATTCAAAATAAAGAAACAGATTAAATAAAATAATACTTTAATGAGGAAACATCCAACACACACAATACAATAATCTAGAATTAACGAGACTGGACAGAGAACAACGGGAAACACAGAGAATAAATAGAGTCCGGGTGAATAAGAGATTGCTGACAGGTGGGGTGATTGCAGACCAGGGACATGTGCGGGAACGTTAGGGATCATGGGAAATGTAGTCCAGGGGAAACAGTCACGTGACAAACACATGAGAGATAATGAAACCGTGACAGTAGATAAGCAAAATAACTCTTGGGTACTTTTGACTGCTATTGTCATTTTTCCTCCAACAGGGTCCAGGAACTCTTTGGTTACAATCATTCTTCCAAATATCTTTATCTGTGTTCAGCCAAACAAAGAAATGTGTGAAGTGTCCCTTCCACCTCGAAATAAATCTGACAGAATTCTCAACTAGACTCCTTAAATCTTCTGTGACCATAAGAAGCTTATAATCCTTTTGTTTAGACATAAAACTGAAATAAACTTTATTAGAATAAAATCTATTAACATAGAATCAATAACATTTGTCAACGACAAAATAGATGGCTCGTAAATAAATACAATTCTCAAATGTTGCCATCGTGCACCATAGGAAACGTATGGTTTATTTATCAGCTACCCAGATGCAGATCCTCAAACTAACAGCATAAAAGCCAACATTTAACATGGATCAAAATGTTCATCAAAATGGTCAAATATGAGAATTGAAAGGATATGAACCACTTCAACCGTTGACTAGTTTATTCAGGAAAACAAAATGATCTCATTGAATTTTAATTCAGAAATCTTTGAGAAGCATCTTCTTGCTGTGTTCAGAAAATACATATCAACCAGGAAAAGAGTACAATTATTAAAAAAAATGCATGGCCTTCTCTACACCCATACCGGTCTTCATTCCATTAACCCAATGATGAGTGAATGATTCAACACAAGATAATGCAACAGATAAAAAACAAGACAAATGGAAACAGAAAGAAGATAACATGTCAAGAGGAGACAAACAAAACCAGTTTGTGTTGCTTCTATTTCACCAGTCTTCCATTTGTCGAACAACACAAACCACAATCCATGACAAGACCATCCGCACACAGAAGTGTATAGAAATCCCTCAACGAATCGCACAATTCCTGTCAATCTGCAATAAATAGGTTATATCACAAAGAATGTTCCAAACATACAGAGTCATTTCCTATTTGGTCTTTGAAATAAAAACACAGCTTTTGTCTTAATGCTGTTACCAACGTTCTCTTTGTAAGTCGCTTTGGATAAAAGCGTCTGCTGAATGCCTAAATGTAAATGTAAATGTAAATGCTTCGGTCTCTATCTTCAAAAAACACCTAAAAACTCATCTTTTCCGGCTACACCTAACTCACTAACTCACTTCTTTTCTAACTACTCACTCTATGAAAAAAATAAAATAAAAAAAATCTTTTGTAACTTCTCTCTCTGTGTAACTCGGTAACATTGTTGTAGCACTTGTTCACCTATTGTTGTATCGGCTATTTACCGCTTCATTGTCTCCTCGACTATTGTAAGTCGCTTTGGATAAAAGCGTCTGCTAAATGACTAAATGTAAATGTAAATGTACAAAACATTTTCTTTTGTCTTCTGCAGAAAAGTTGGAAAACAGCAGCTTCACCCATTTACTTCTATTGATCAAACACAGAACCAATGCAAGTGAATGAGTACCAGTTACCAACATTCTTTGAAATATCTTATTTTGTGTTCTGCGAAAGAAGGAAACACACGCATGTTTGAAATGACAGGAAAGAGTCAACGGTAACAGGACTTTCATCACTAACATGACCGTTTGGTTAAGGTTAAAATTAGTAGAGACTAAACCCAAATTTAACCGTATCCTCAGCTCAAGACGACGAAATGAAGTACACGGCGACACTTAAAACCCTCAAACGTTGTAGAGGACCTGTTTGCTCATTTATTATGACAGTTAAATGTATTTCTGTGGGAGTTTTACTGCAGGCACTTACTCATGAAATGGATGTTCAGTGATCGGGAGAACAGTAAAACTGGACCAACAGGAAGTCAGTCGTAAATCATACAGATCTCCATGTTGCCAAGGATTTCTCACGAGCAGAAAACATAAATGCACTGATTTTTTTTTTGCATCATGAATGCTATGCAAAGTGTGATATAATTTGCATAACACATTAAAGAAAGAGGGACAGTGTCAAGTGGCTTCAAGCTACCCATAGTCATTTGCATTACATAATAAATATTTGTAACTGTTGTTTCTAAATAAGTATTATTGTCACACACTCTCTATATGAGCACACAAAGCGTGTTCAGTATCCGCCGTGCTTACATTAGAGTCAGGAATATGACGATAAGACTTGTTTGCTGTTGTCAGGAGACACAGAGGATCCTCGAAGCTGTTAATCTGTCTGCTTTTCCATCGGGAGAAGTCCAGAGACCCTGTGAGAAATACTGTCCCCACACACACAGAACACAGATCTCCATCCACACGGTGAGAGGGGAACACAATGGACTTTTTTTTATCTCTGTCATTTGGCTAAATGGACTCGGTGGTCTCCGGAGACTTTGGAATGTGATGTCTGTGTGTGTGTGTGTGCGTGTGTGTGTGTGTGTGTGTATGCGAGCGTGTGTGCGAGCATGCGTACGTGCATGTGTGTGTGTGTGTGTGTGTGTGTGTGTGTGTGAGTGTGCGTGCGTGTGTGTGTGTGTGCGTGTGTGTGTGTGTGTGTGTGTGTGTGTGCGTGTGCGTGCGTGTTTGGGGGGGTTGGATGCATCCAGCTGGTTAATGAGAGGCCTGTCTTTACACTCAAAGACAATTCCTCACACACACTTGTCTCGCTGGGTCAGTGGGTTTTTTATTGTGAGTGGATAATAAGGGGGCACAGCATGCGGTCTGGCAGCGGGCAGCTGGGGAGGTTGCCTCTGTGTAGCCTCAGTTAGTGGCCGGACAAAGATCTGCTCCTTAGAATCCAGTTAAATATTTGAGTGAATTACACGTAAACCAAACGCAGATCAGTCAGATAGATTTATGCACAACACAATACAAGACTGTCAAGTTTGTTTTTTAAGTTTAATCCATTTATCCCAAAACAATTCGAAATGAATTATAGTTAATCAGTTTTGTAATCAGTTACAAAAAGTATAAACTGAATGTTTTAATCTTTCAAAAGCATTAAACAGTATATTAATTAATTTAAAGCTTTAATTTAATTAATTTAAATGTTTGTTTTTTTCAGTGGGAGATTTAAAAAGAAGTGATTGAAATCTAATTCATTTCTATAAAATTAGCAAATATTTAAGGTTCTAAATTGAAAAAAAAAATATATATAAATATTTGTAATATACACCTAATATTCTATGTGAACTCTAAAATAATAAAAGATAATGATTTATTTTTACTTCCATATGAACCGTTGAACCGTTGCTTTATCCCAATCCATTAATCACGTAGTCAAAGTAAAGATTGGTTCATGTCGACTAAAGCTCAGGTGGACACGGTCTGTCTAGTAGACCAGATGGTGACCCTTCCAAAAGCCCTTGAAGTGACACTGCAAGGTTTAACCAGGCATCTCAAAAGAAAAGATCTGTTAGTTTTTATCTGAATATTTTTTTATCTGACAGAGAAAGTTCACCAAAAATGAGAAATCTGACATCATTTACTCGCCTATATATCATTTTAAAGCAAAGGGAAGACAAAAGGAAATTTTGAAAAAGGTCTTTGTGTTTTCATATGCATAAAATTTTAATAAATTGGAGCCAGCATTCTTCAAAATATTTCATTGTGGTCGTTCACATTGAAAAAATGGGCTGTTGAAATTACTTAATCTTTCCATGTGGATCTGTTCAACATGATTAAATGAAGTTGTTTTTACAAGTCTTCGTCAACAAATTAGCTCTAAAATCTTAATCTAATCATGTGGAACTGATGTTCATGTTAAACTAAAGTTTCAAAGTTCAACAACCCAAATATCAGTGCCGGTTTGACATGAGGATGAATAAATGATAAAGAAATATAAAATCTTTACGGCTTAAATCCCGAAATGTGGATCCATTTATGGTTTGACATCTTTAAATGCAGTTCATCCAATCAGATTTTTACATCTGAACTTTCTACATGAAGAACCCATTAGGAAGCTTGTGGTTTATTTTACACCTGCTTCATCACCCCAAAACTGTTAAGATTAACCAACTGATCTCTTAAACATGAACAGATGGCTGCACAAATCTGGACCAGAACCGCATCCGTCTCTGTGTGTCAGTATAGATCAGTGAAATGACATATATGAGATTACGGGATTAACCTGCTTTCATAAGGATGCAAATAAACGTGTGGAAGCCGAGGCGAGTTTAGAGAAGAACAAAGACCCGGTGTTGTTTTGTGCACGTGCACGCATAAGACCTTACATCTTTTAATTATGAATTATTCATAAGATCTTATGTATATTATTGAGCCAGCTTGTCTGGAAAGCACAGACACTAGAGTATTCCGAACGAATTTATATATAAAGAGACATAACACGGATGTTCACTTTCTCAAAAAAGCCTTAAGATCAATGTTGGGTACAAAATGTTGTTTTTATAGTCAAGAATTGAATTGTCCTCTAAAATGTAGTCAACATCCACTGCAAATATAAACATAAAAACTTTTTTCGAGTTTTGTTATCGAAAAATAAAATACCCAAATGTAACAGTATAACTGATTCACTTACAGCAGATATGCAAAGAACATAACAAACTGAATGTAAAGAGACACACGTATAGCATCTTATTTCAATCACAGACTCGCTCTTAATATAACCTCTGAAAACTCTACACACTTTCACATTATTTTTAGAAAGTGCTAATGTTAGGTGCAAGCCTCCCAACAGAACCTGCGACGTGTCTTGACTGTGAGGCAGAATTTCATTAACGCCCCACAGCAATGCTTTGATAAGCAGCACGGCTCTTTGAAGATGAACTACATCATGAGTTTGTGTTTTCTGCCCTCAACACATCCAGTGCCAACCCTGTATCTCTAACAACTGCAATCCTGAATTCATTATCAAATCAATTCTTTTGAGCTTTTGCAGGGAAAGTTAGACACACTTACTTTGAAAAATAGCGAAAAATAAATTGCTACAAATTTTTGAACATGCACCAAAAAAATTACTGGAAGTGCGCTCAAAAATGTCAAAATAGTCCAAAAAGTTCATTATCTACCATTAATCATTATATTATTTTAAAATGTAAAAAGTTCAATTAAATGTGAAGTAAATGAATAGGTGGGTAAGAGAAACTTAGAACATTTTGAACTTATTTCCTATTTTCTCATGAGACTTCAATATTTATGACATCAACATTATTTGAATGAAGCAATAGGTGTGTTTGTTTCTAATTTCATCATCATATATTGTTTTTTTCTTCACACAAAAATCATTTAACTTGCTACTTAATTATGACATTAAATAATAATCTTGATTATTTCGCCTAATGTCAAGATCATGATTTGTTAACACAATTACACATTGACATTACAAAACTGAAAAATACTTATTTTAATTTGATTATTTTGATTTCAAAGTTGTTAAAGTCCTATAAGTTCAAGTTGGCCTTCTTCAAATAATGAATATACTTCTGGTAATAACAAAGGCAAATAAATTACAAGATATTCATAAAGGATGAACTATTGCTTTAAATAGAACCATGCATGAATATTGATGCATGAAAATGAATCACACTATTGAGTTTATGAAGATGGGATTAAACAAACGGCGCAGTAATGGATTTAACGTGAATCATTTTCATATTTAGTTGTGCGGAATGTGTATCGCTTTGAAATGCAAAATAAACCACCTTAAAACGACACCATAACACACATCAGCATGTTATAGAAACAACTCTCACAGAGCATTAAACAGATATCCATACTATGATATCAATAACATGTGAACTATGAGAAATAAACCAAGAGGTGTAAATGGTGTCACTGCAGTAAGTTTGTCTGTAGAAGGAGACAGTTCAGTGCCTCACACAGAGAGAGAGAGAGAGAGAGAGAGAGAGAGAGAGAGAGAGAGAGAGAGAGAGAGAGAGAGAGAGAGAGATATAACTAGGTCATTACGATCCCCTACTTCATTTATAAACCTCTGCACCAGCATCTGAAGAACAGATTTCAGATTTAGTTACACTATCAATGAATTTGTTTGATGTGTTTAACACAACTGTAATATTCATTGAAGACTCCCATTCATCTTAAAGACAGTTCGTGTTTAAGCCTTGAAAACCATGACCCACACATCTGCATCTTTGCTCACATTCGTTCGGTTTAAACATTGTTGAACCCAAGTCCTGTGCGGCTTTTAATAGGAGGATTCTGGAAACTGGGAAACTGGTTCAGGACAACACAAGAAGGATCCGAGTAGCATCTATTCTGAGCTGTGAAACAGCACACGGAGACACATAAGACTACTGCACATCTCAAAGAGACAACCTTTCATCACTTTACTTACACCTATCCAAATATCTGAAATATTGCAAGTATGCAGTCTGAAAGGGTTTGCAATAACAATATATTTTTTTTATAACTGTTTACTTTCACTTTTATTATCAAGCTTATAATATGTATAACATAGTTTGTTTAATTAAACTAATCGACAAAACTTAAGTGTCAGTGCAAAAAATACTTTATCATTACTTGCCATGGTTTGATTACCATTCTATAGTATTTTCTTCTAACAAACATAAAAGATATTTAAAAAAAATTTGCGTATTAAAAACCGTTGGTCCACCTAGACCTGCATCGGTTCTGTGTCCATAAAAACTTATGTCCATAAATAATTATCTTCTCCTCCATTTAAATTGTCAAAAGGGCGGACAAAATAAAGAACTTTTAGAAAATTAATGACACAAAAGTTTAAACCAGCCTAATCTGGTGTGTTGGTTCTAGCTGGATTATTCTCCCAGCTCACACAGGCCCTAAACCAGATAAATCTAACAAACTGGTTTAGATTGGTTTAATCTAAGGGATTACCCAATAAAGCATCTTCCTTCTAACATAATCTATCGAAGTATTGTATACTAGCCAGTGAATGATGTTAAACACTTTTAAATGAATGAATAAAATGAATAAATGAAATGAAACTTCTTTAATGTTTTGACGGTGTAAATAAAAACATCAGTATCAGACGGAGGTCTGGAAGAATAATCTGGATGTGTGACGGCAGACTGGTACATTACAAACGGCAGGCGCTTACTAGAAACCCTTCAACACGACTGAACTGTTTCTGAAAACCTCCATAAGCTTCTGCCATTTCACATCCTGGCAGATATAAACTCATGCGAGAGCATCTCTCTCTCTCTCTTTCTATCTCTCTCGCTCTGAGACGGGAATCCGCCAGGAGGTTTCATAACGGCTGCTCAGTTGGATTAATTCTGGTCCGGGTGCCAATCCCTCGGCAGGAATCAGAGTCGAAACGAAACAGCCTGGACATTAGTGATAACAGACAGAGAAAACCCAAGAATCTGAACAGGCCGCAAAATCAACTTTCCACCGCACCCATCCAAAAAAAACATTTCCGAAAACATTTCCGTCGTAATAAAAGAAGAATTGTTCAGCATCTTCAACACAGGTCAGGCTGAAGGTAAGGGCTTAACATCCTGTTGGGTTTGTTTAACGACATTCCAGTGAGTCTATAATCTACCCGTCGTGATCCAAATGTCTTACAGGAATGCAGGTGTACCACTCTTAATCTACTCTCAGTTCCTTAAATAGAACTCATCTGACTACAGTGTTCTTAAGAGGACAATTCCCTCGAGAATTAGTTATTCCCCCTCATGTCGTTGAAAACCTGTATGCCAGACACAAAAGAAGATATTTTGAAGAATGTTGGGATCTGGCTCCCACTTGCGTTGGTTTTGTGTTTTAAATTGAAGGGAATGGCTGCCCTAGCTGGTCAGGTACCAACATTCTTCGAAATATCTTTGGCTTGAGCATAAGAGATTTACAGATTGTCATTTGGAACATAGTAAAAAAAGAATGTACCCATCGAACGCAGAGTTCAATATTAACTTAAAACATCTCATAACCACAGCATAAGGACAACACTTGCTCCCATAAATCAGCTTCAAAAATCAATCAAATGTTCTTTCATCGGACATCACACAAGTTAATAAAAAGAGACGTCGTACCTCTTTGGCTCTCTCAAATTCATTCTGCAGGGCTTGTTTGGAGATCTCCACCTCAATGATTTTCTGCCTGAGCGTCTCGTTTTCATCCTCGGCCCTTGTGCGTTTGTCCTCCACCGTCTCCAATTCGTTGTGCAGACGCACGGACACGTCTTTGGCCACCTGGGTGTGAGGAAACATGTGATACATCGCACGTCTCAATGACAGATAACACACACATGAAAACGGAAACATACCTTCAGGTCCTGCTCCAGACCGCGGAGAAGCTCTCCATCCACGTGTCCGGTCTGAGCTACTCGCAAGCTCTTCTGTTCGGCCTTGCGCAGGCGGTACTGAAGGATCCGGCAGTTCTTGTTGGAACGGTCCAGTTCCCTGCGGAGTTCCTGGAGCTGGTACACCTCCTCCTCCAGGTAGTTGTCTCTTATTTCTTCCATTTCCGCATGCAGCTCGTCCACTTCATCCTAGAGAAATGAGAATCAGAATCCACAGTCAGGGGAATAACACCACATGACACTTCAGATCAGAATCCAAATATATATAATTTACATTCATGCTTTTGTTTTTTGGTTCATGGAAAGTAGAAAATCAATATTAAAGATTGTAGGCAGGGAAAATCCAGTTATAGGTTAAACGTGGGTTCAGGGTTGTAATGGATGACAATCATTTGTAACGGCTCATTTCTCATTAAACACTCACTACGGCTCAGTGACTTCTACTGTAAACAAGATTGAAGAGGAAAGAGAAACACAACAGACACAACAAACACAATGACCTTCACTCAGATGAAACAATCTGCCATGTCATGTACGGATGCCCCTGTTAAACATGAGCCATGAAACACATCTCATATGAAAAAAGAGAGAAACTGAGACACAGAGAAACTGAGACACATGTGTAACAAGACTGAATACTATAGAGACTGTAGCGGAGATTCTATTACACAAAAAATATAGATGGACTTTCTAAACATTGATCAAAAATGGTGTTGTTGCTTCAAAATCAAGCAATCTTTCTTAATTTCTTTCCAGATTTATGGTGGGTTGCGATCGAACTTTAAGGGTGCGTACCGATACCTATGTGAGTGGTGAAATCTGGCCCAACCGAATGACCCGTGACATAATATTCCTTTATCTTATTGCCTAAAAAAAAACTCATGGTAGCATGAGAAGAGACACAATGATTGTGACAGTAAGTGAGAAAAATAAAAAGATTTTCGAAATAAAGAAATAAAGAAATGTGTAATCAAAACCAGATAGTGAATAGCTATAAACCATTAGAGTACGAGAGAAATGAGAAACCATCGCACATGATTAACATGAGCTTTCGGAAGATTTGTGTTTGTTAATGTCTCATGTGCACATGCAGCCATTTCATGGGCAGCTTCTTAAAGAGATTACCCCACATCCTTCAGAGAATACAGTCCGGTACAGATAAACTCCCAACAAATCTGTTTGTGACAGCACTCCAACCCTCTTATCTGACAAATGAGATGAAGCACTGATGGAATTATGCTAATGAGACCTGTCACCATGTCTCCATCACAGAGAGCGGATGTGAGTCCTGTGATGTCCTCCACACACCGATAAAACATGCTGGACCCTGTCTCCATTCACACTGATTTCAGGTCACATCCCTTCACAAACTACACTTTCATGGAGCTCCGGGGTCAAACCCTCTTCATCTTCTACATCTATGGAAACATACTGGGCTGCTCAGATTTAAAAAGTATTTAGTATTTCATTTTTAAAAGTAGAGAATGTAATATAAATCATGTTTCTGAAGTGTGAATATGGGTTATTTTTTATAACACACAGGTCACAGGTTTTATTCTTAGGGATCTCACACTGGTAAAAATGTGCAGATTGAATCATTTCAAAACCCCGACCCTAAATCTGTCCATGTATAAATGATGCATATCAAAATGTTTTGAAACAATAAATGTCTGTGTATTGTGTGTATTAATAGGTATTCATAAACACAAGACACACACACATTCATGTATGCATTAAACATTATAGATTATTTCAATAAATGTATTGTTTTTACTAGTAGTTAAACAGCTGTTACCACTAAAGACTACAATTTACAGCAGAAGGCCGATACTGGTTTAACTTAATGAACATTTAAAACTTATTATATACAGATTAATATATATATATATTAAAATGTTTATTTTGAGATAACATAACTCCGCTGTGTTTTGTGCATAACAACACCCTTCAGCCATGATATATTTACAATACAGCACTGTGTCTCATACTTTATTACAAATATATATATATATATATATAAACAATCCAGCAAACAGCAGGAAATAAAATGACCTTAGAACATCTACAAGGTGCCTTAAATAACAAGACAGACTGCATTAATGTAAAAACCACTGGTTATACTGGAAATAGTTTACTTGGTGCCATCACTATACAGCTATACTGATGTATTTAAACACACTATTAATAAGGGATGTGCGATATATCGGCTGCGTTATCGATATCGGCCAATAAATGCTATATTAAGTTTTATCGTTATCATTCCAGTAATAAAATTATAGGCTGATATCTTTAGGCCAGTAAATGAGGTATTATTTCTGCTGGCTGAACCACTTCTTATTCTTGCTCCTGGACACTAAGGATTTAATCGTCACTTGCTTTATATATGTTTTATTTAATTTTTTTTAATGCAAAAATAGTTGGCCAAAGAAATGTTTAGTAACTATAGATCAGAGAGTTTTAAAAAGAAATCACTGTATGTGTTTCGCGCTTAGAAAACAACATTCATCAGCCGATATATCGGCTATCAGCCTCCAAATATAAAAGAGTTATCGGTCAAGATGTCAATATCGATGCATCTCAAATATTAATACTCAAAGATACACTGACCTATACCATCATATGCATACTTTACATTTACTATTATTCATTTAGCACACACTTTTATCCAAATCGACTTCCAGTATTATACAGTGAACATCTATAACTGCAGAGTAAACAGATGTAAGATGTCTTCAAGAACACTTCAGTCATTGTCTCTAATGAACTTTGTCAAGTTTGTAAAGATTGTAAAGATTGTAAAGTTTGTAAATATTGTAAAGATTGTAAAGTTTGTCAAGATTGTAAATATTGTAAATATTGTAAAGTTGGTCAAGATTGTAAATATTGTAAAGATTGTAAAGATTGTAAAGATTGTAAAGTTTGTAAATATTGTAAAGTTGGTCAAGATTGTAAATATTGTAAATATTGTAAAGTTTGTAGAGATTGTAAAGTTGGTCAAGATTGTAAATATTGTAAAGATTGTAAATATTGTAGAGATTGTAAAGTTTGTAGAGATTGTAAAGTTGGTCAAGATTGTAAATATTGTAAAGATTGTAAATATTGTAGAGATTGTAAAGATTGTAGAGATTGTAAAGATTGTAAAGTTGGTCAAGATTGTAAATATTGTAAAGATTGTAAAGTTTGTAAAGTTAGTATAGTTTGTAAAGTTTGTAAAGATTGTAAAGTTTGTAGAGATTGTAAAGTTGGTCAAGATTGTAAATATTGTAAAGATTGTAAATATTGTAGAGATTGTAAAGATTGTAAAGATTGTAAAGTTGGTCAAGATTGTAAATATTGTAAAGATTGTAAAGTTTGTAAAGTTAGTATAGTTTGTAAAGTTTGTAAAGATTGTAAATATTGTAAAGTTTGTATAGTTTGTAAAGATTGTAAAGATTGTAAAGATTGTAAATATTGTAAAGTTTGTATAGTTTGTAAAGATTGTAAAGTTTGTAGAGATTGTCAAGATTGTCAAGATTGTAAAGATTGTAAAGATTGTCAAGATTGTAAAGATTGTCAAGATTGTAAATATTGTAAAGATTGTCAAGATTGTCAAGATTGTAAAGTTTGCAAAGATTGTAAAGTTTGTCAAGATTGTAAATATTGTAAAGATTGTAAAGTTTGTATAGTTTGTAAAGTTCTCTCACCTTGAGGTAGTCATTTTCAGAACGAAGTTCTTCAATTTCCCTTAACAAGTCTTCATTCACGCTGTCCTTCTCTTCCTCCGGCAGTGGAGCGGATTCCTGCGTTCTCCCGGACACCCGAATCCCGGACACCCGAATCCCGGACACCCGTTCCGTGCGCTCGCTCGACCCGGATCCACTGACCGACTCCGCGTCACTGCTGGCAGCCCGAACCAGTCTCTGCTCGTCGGACAGCGGCTCGGACGGACAGTCGGATAAATCCGAGCCGCTGTCCGTCGGGCACATCCGCCCGGTGGGCACGCGTACCGGTGACCCGGCGGCGCCGTGGGTGAGCGGAACCAGCCTCGTCTTGCTCTTCGGGACGAGCGGTGCTGTGTCCACCCTGCAGGCCGGTTTCGGTTCGGACGGAGCGTGACGACCGACCTTGATGTTCCTCTTCGGTGCCGCGGGTTTGCTTTTGACAGGTGCGGGCTTGACGCCCGGGGCGGCGCGTCTCGGTCCGCGGCTCTGCGACGCTCCGGGCGTCGGGTTCTGTTTGGGGGATTTCGCGGACCGGACATCCTTCGGAACCGGTCTGGCTGGGGACGGAGCCCGGTTTAACCTCTTCTTCTCCACCTGGGGATGCGGGTGATGGCTCGGCGGTTTCGGGTCGGAACCGTTGGAGCTCTCCATCATTGGAGGAGATCAGCGGTACCGATGACGAACCCTGAGCCCGGAGAGACGACAACCCTGGCGGACGCGTCCGGGGGCGCGCATCACTCCGGATGGATGCGCGTCACCGGGGATGATGCTGCGGTGTCGGAGCTCTGAGATTTTGGGCGTCCCGGTGTCCCTTCTGTCTCGTGACCTCGTGACCTCCGGTCCTCCTCGTCTGACGGGATGTTCTGCATCCGCTGCGGTCGGGTCTCATACAGCGCACGCGCAGCTCTCGGGAGCGCGCCTCTCCTCCTCTGGACGCGGGAGCGCGCATGGACCACAGGGATGTGATGACGCGTCAGCTTTACACAAGATGCATTAGGACACAAAAATAATAGAAATAAACACATTATAAACACAAGCGTGAATGTTAACTAAATCAATATTTTAAAATATTATTATTTAATACTTTTTTTCTGAAATATTATTTGTATATGATGTGTACAGAGTTATGTTCTGATAAAAATCTGCTTTATAAAAACATATGATAAACTTATTAAGAAATGACACTTTTAGATATATTTGACGTCTTGAAGACGTTTTGCAGACACATACAGATGAAGATTGTGTGCAGCTTTAAGAGATTATAATTCATGACATAAATTGTTATTCACTTTTGTAATTACTTAAATATAGAAATTAAACATGAACTAACTTTAAATAATTAAAACTACAACAATTTGTGTCATTAAATTTCAGTTTTATTTGATTTGGATTTTATTTCTCTTTAAATTCAGAGTCCTGTTGTTATTATTATAAGAATTGTATTATTGAACAATTTGATGCCAAAATGAACATGTTAATCAACCCACTTTCCCAATGATAAATCTGCATTTTATATAAAACATTTTTTTTATTAAAATATTAAAGAACTGTTGATAAACATAGCATTAAAATAGTATAAGAAATGTGATGTACATTTACAAATATCTTCAGAGCAAATGACTTATTTAAAATGTAATAGTGCCACCATTCTGTTAAATAAAGCACTGCACATGTGAACCTTTAAAAGAAATAAAGTTCTGTAATTTTGTGCTTTTGTAAACACTTAAGCAATCATCATAGCATTGTGTAATAAATATAGATCTTTATTTTATGCACTTCATTAGTTTCAGAATGCCACAACTTATAAATACACAAAACTCCCTAAACATGCCAAAGTGTTCCAAAGACCTAAAACTTAATTTACTAGTCCAAACTCTGCATTGCTGTGAGGATTTGCTCATGTCTTTTGCTTTAATACTGCATACTGGCTGTGGAAGTTGAGATATCACTATGCTGTACAAAATAAAACTTGGTAAAGGCAACACGTATGGCTAGAATATGGACTGAATTGATAACAACTTAAGAAACAGTCTCTAGCAACTATATAAACAAGGATATAAAAGAAAGATTTGTTTTGTTATAAGGAAAAGGTTAAAGCCAAAATTGTGCTGGAGAGCAAAAAGCACTTGGTGAAAGTATCTCACAAAGTTATAATATGGCACAAGCGTTCAAACATGAACATTCTGAGGTTAGTACATGTTTCCTAATACTGTCAAAACACAAGAAACTCTTCAAACCTTAAAGTTGTGACAAATACTGTACAAGCAACTGGGACTTACAGAAGTAAAAGAAACCTCAGTAATATTTAGATGTTAATACGTCAAATCCAGAAAAAAACACAGATATTCAGATGTTTAGCATAACGCTGGTTTCTGACAGGCACATACAGTTAAAACACACACACACACACACACACACACACACACACACACACACACACACACACACACACACACACACACACACACACACACACACACACACACACACACACACACACACACACACACACACACACACACACACACACACACACACACACACACACACACACACACACACACACACACACACACACACACACACACACACACACACACACACACACACACACACACACACACACACACACACACACACACACACACACACACACACACACACACACACACACACACACACACACACACACACACACACACACACACACACACACACACACACACACACACACACACACACACACACACACACACACACACACACACACACACACACACACACACACACACACACACACGTTTGTGTTAACATGAATCTAATGAAATAAGTCATGAACATGTTTGAATCATATCTCACCCTTGAAGTACAAAGAAATGTATATATATTTTATTTTAGGAACTTTTTTTGAGATCACATAGCACAGTTCCCAATAAATGTGCAAAAACAATTATATAAAAAGTATCATATTTATGTATTTAGTACTCTGTGCCATATTCAATCCCAAATAAAATAACACTCCTTAAAACAATATTTTATACTTTAGGGTGAAATATGTTCGACTCGATAATTCCAAAACAAAACAACATTTCCTTTTGTTTTTGTAGAACAGTCATTTTCCGCAACAAAAACCTGTCAGTTCTTCTCTATCATCCTCTCTTGTCACACCACTTTTATTATATTATAGCTCTATATATATTACAACTATACCATCTCTGCAGTCAATCCAAATAACTCGATCCAAGTTTGCAGCAATAACATAAATGTAGTTATGTCAGTATCTGAGAAACAAAGGAGCATGATGATGTTACTTCAGTTAGTAACACTGAAATAATACCAGAAAGATCCTCTCCAATGTCTTTTTGATGCTTCATCTGCTCTCCACGGAGATTAGCCCTTTTCATGAGAGCAGTTCCACGTTCCAACACTTGGAAACGACACCTTGTAAATCACCTTCCTTTATTCTATTTAATTTAAACAGCATCAACACTATTACTAAGCAACTGGAACTGCTGGAAGTTCTGGAACAACAGATGTTGAATGATAACATTCATTTCTGTACACAGGCTTTCAGCTGCTCGTAAACTACCAACAAGCGGATTGTAGTGCAGAACACACACATAAAAATAAAAGTCATACGCTAAAAAATAACACTGATTGAATGTTAAGGACAAAAACATCACTACGCTGGGGATGGGGAAGATGAACCACTAGGGATATGAATTAGTTTTGCTTCTTAGTAAGAGACAATGGATTTGTTAATCTGATGAAATCCTAATAAGATGAAAGGATGAAGTATCCTTCATCTAACAAAAATGCATTTGTGTTTCCTGTCTCTAATTAAATTATATGCAAATAAGATCCGACGGGAGTTCAAATCATATGATGTGTTTGTAGCATGTCTGCAGGGGTATCTGATAGGGAATGGCATGTGTTGGACTAACGCACTCCTGTGCTTTTCGTTGATGAGGTAGTGCAAGGATGGGCCATCAGAAATAAATGTGTGCATGTGATGATACGATGTTCCATCTTGGCGTCTGGATGTACCAAAATATAAACGATAAATGACACAATCGACTACGAGATGATAATATGCAATAACGTAAAGCGCTTCTCTTGAAACGAGTTCTCTTGCTCATGCTCCATATGAGTTGGTGTCTCAGGACATGAACGTATCGCTCTCTGGGGTTGAAAGGCTGTAACAACACATCTTGGGTTATTGGGGAAGGAAGGTTTGAGGATTCTCAACAGCAGCGCATGCGTGGAGGAGGCAGTTCAGGTGGAATATCAGGTTCAGGCTGAAGGGACAGGACACTGTTGGACAGCTCTCTACTGGGGACTTCTAGTGGCATCTGAGAGGATAAAAATAAGAAGTGTAAAAGAATCACATCATCAGAATTTCTATGTCAAACAAACACGGATGGCCCATGGAACATTCTCAGTCACTTATCTCCATAATGAACAATGTTGTCTGAACAATGAGATGGATTCACACTCACCTTACTCAAAATGTCATCCACTAGTTTTAGAAATATCTCATCTACGTTGAAGTTATCCTTTGCACTGGCTTCACAGAAACGCATTCCAGATATCCGGGAAGCAAACTGCCAATACGGAAAGAAAATGATTGAATATTCACGTATGGAGTAATAAATGCAAATTCAAAGTGCAGAATGATAAACATATTTCAGGTTGTAAAATGTTTTTTAAACTATTATTCTTAAATTGTCACTGTTTGAATACATATTTGATTACAATCAGACACTCAAAAGGAGAGTTCAACGGCTCTGAAAATATCATTTCGTGCTTATGTCATTTTAAACCTGTGTTACTTTTTCTGCAGAATAGAAAAGTAGATCTTTTAAAGAATTCAAACAACACTGAACCACAGTGACTCCCGCTGAATGAGACATTTATAAAGGTGAATAAGACTGAAAAGATTTTAATTCACACACTTCACCCTACATAAATGTCAAAGACTTTTTTACTCCCTACACGCTTCAACTGTCTTTAGTTTTAGTTATACAGGTAAATTCCTGACATGCAGTGCACACTGGACTTTGAGACTTAAATGTGTGTTCATACGTGACTCTCACCCTCTCAGCTTTCTGTCGGGAGATGATGCGATCAGATTCACAGTCCAGCTTGTTCCCCACCAATAGGAGTTCAGCATCCTCGGATGCGTACTGAAAAGAAACACAAGAACTGTGAGTAAAGATTAATTCTGTTATCAGCAGAACATCGATCATCTGTGAGTTTGGTGCTTAAGCACCTTGTCGATCATTTTCATCCATTTGGGCAGATCATCAAAGGTTTCCTGTTTGGTGATGTCATAGACCAACACGATGCCTTTTGCACCGCGGTAATATGCTGAAGTGATGCTGTTGAACCTCTCCTGACCCGCCGTGTCCCTGAAAATATAATATTACTGTCATATATCCCTCAGGTATCTCACAAATCTTGTGTTTAACTGTAGGAAAAAAAGTGTTTTTGTATGGTATATGACAAATTTCACGAGAAAAATACAATAATGAAACTATACACAAGACAGGCATTTTGATAAGCATATTAGTTAACAGATATTAATGATTAAGAACAGAGTTTCACAGATACGGTGGAGTGTAAAATCTGAGACCACTTTGAAAATCAGTTTTTTTATCCAATTTAAACTGTAAAATTAAATATCGAAGACTCGTTGGTAACTGGCATCCATTTATTTGCTTCAGTTTTGTGCCCATTCAACAGAAGTGAATGAGTACCAATTCTGTTCGACTGGAAACATTCTTGAAAACATGGGAGAACTATAACTTTAAACAGAAGACAGAATCATTTGAATTAATAGTCTCAGACTATTGGACAGCTACAGAAATTCAAGAGATCCATTTTTGTGTCTCTATACAAAAACAGTTCAAGAAATGCAATGTACATGAGGTTAAAACATGTTGAAAAGTGAGAACTGATTGAATTTATTTGCTATGGATATGGATTTATATTGCTAAATAAAGTTTTTAGTTTTATAATATGACACAAGTATAACTATATTTAGGATTTGAAGTGGGGTTTCATTTAATTAGATTTCATTAAGTGTATTATATGCAAACAGAGAAATTATATGTGAAGAAAAAGAAAAGTAGTTTGAGTGGGACAGCATGTTGATATAAAAGACAAATTATACAAACACACAGGAAACAGTTGAAAATATTATATGTTTTATTGTGATTTGTGCACAAAATAAAATCCCCAATTTGTATTTATTGTTTTAAAGATTATTTCTAAATATCACTGTATTTAACTCTTTATTTTTACCGTACCTTATTCACACTAGTCTGGCTGCGTTTTTTCCAAAACAGGATGTGACATCATACAAGAGATTCTGCGAGGACATGTCAATGAGCAGTTAAGACAGACAGTGATGGAGCCGGGCACGTTGGGCAGCAGGATGTGAGTGGACGTGTTTTACAGCTCAAAAGTCTGCAGACATGCGGTGTGAGACAATCCAGTTTATTCATAAGAGTAAAAGTAATGATTTACGGGTTAAGAGATGAGGGGGTAAAAGTTTGTGATTTGAGAACAGGGTTAACACTACTTTAGAATAAAACCTCATAGGATAGAACATAATTAAATGGAATAAAACTGTATAGCAGAGCAACAAAATAGAAAACATAGAGGTGTAGAGAATGAGAAACAAATAGAATAGAATATAAACGCAGGTCTATAAATAGCAAAGAGAAATATAAAAGACCTTAGTAGAAAATAAAAACAGAAAAAATGACTATATAGAAGAGAACAAAACAGAATAGAGCTGTAGAAAATGGAAAAGAATAGAACAAAATAGAGTAGAATAGAACCAAACGTAACAGTACTGAATAGAAGAGAACCAAATACGAGAGAAAAAACTGAGAAGTATTTTAGTAACGGATAGGAAAGCAAACAAAACCACAGAATGGAAAGAATTGTATAGAAGAGAACCAAATACAATAGAATATAATCGGAATGTTATATATGTAGCAGATCTGAATAAGAGAATAGAAAAGCATAAAATGGACTACATAGAAGAGAATCGAGCAGAAAAGAACAGTATAAAAAGATCCAAAATAAATAGAACAGCAAAAAAAACATAACACAGTAGAAAAGGAGACTAAAAAAGAACAAAACATAGTAGAAAAGGAGACTTTAAAAAGAACTAGAATTAGAAAAAAAACGAACTAAACCAAATTAAATAGAATTGTATAAAATAAGACAATAGAACAGAAGAAATGGTGAATATATTTGTTAGGAAGCAAACAGACATACAACATAAGCTAGTAAGCACACATATTAATGGCGTTTCATGTCTGTCATGTTATGTTGCAATGTGATTTTCATGATATGACGGACTGCATCTCATCTACAGAAGAAAGATGTGTGAACAACTGCTCTGGAACATCTGACTTCTGCCGAGCGACTTTATCTCATGTGTCTCTGAGACACAGGAAGTGACATCCTGCTCTGAGTCAATGTCCTTTCATCTGTACTTACCAGATCTGTAGTCGGATCTTCTTTTCTCTCAGCTCTACCGTTTTGATTTTAAAGTCCACACCTTTAACAACACAAAGAGCACAGATATTAATAACTCAGATGATTAAAGATATTAAGTGTGCATGGTGTTTAATAGGCAACACACAGCTCAATAACTCTAATGCGATTAGAATCTTTACAAAACATAAAAGTGTATTTTATGTGTTTATGTCTGGAATATAAAATCTGTTTATGCCACAAAAAGTTTAAAAGTTCATAAACGCTGCTTTGTAAATAAAATTTTGATAAACTGCAAATAAAAGCTGATAATAAAATACACTTCTTTAGGACATGTGGTAAAACACAGTGATGTGCAAAGCTGCTTTAAATCATGTTTAAACTTAAAAATCTATTCTTATGGAGCGACAACAAACCAATTCTTCTTCTGTACTTAAATGACATATTACTAATACTTAAGAAAATGTAACATGGAAAGAATTTTCTAAATAATGTCTCATGCGATGTGTCAAATTATATCTTTTTTTAAATCCATATAAATAATCCATTTAATCATATAAGTCAAACCACAGCTAATATTCTCTTTGACTGTATAACTTTCATAAACATACCAAAGAAGAAAATGAAGCATGTCACAACAGCTGTGTCTGGCTATTCTGGGATACTGGGTTAGAGTCAATAACACGACCTTAAAACAAGTCATGAGCAGTAACATATATTACTATATGAGTTTATACATGCATTACATTTACATGTATAGATCTTGTTTATTACATATGCAATTCAATAGAATGTGTATTTTTTCAAGGATTGGCGACTGTGATCTCCATGAAGTTTATATGAATCTGTGGACAGTGGCTCAAACATGTATGGCTATCTTCCAACCTAACAAAAACACCAGATTTATTAAAACAACAGATTACATTTAATAATATACATTAATATCCATCAATATATACACTAATATACACCATCATATATTCAAGTCATCTTTCAATGCAGACACAAATAAAAAATGACAGATTACAAACTGTACTGCTATTCGTACATATACATTTACATTTATATTTAGCAGACACTTTTATTTAAAGTGACTTATAAAGAATGGAAGAGACAATAAAGCGGTAAATAGCACAGATAAAGTTCTAAAACAAGTTTCCTAAGTTACACAAGGCGAGATAAAACCTGTAGGATGGGGTAAACTATTCATTTAATGTTTTTTGGTTATTTGTATAAAGAGTGAGTAGACTGGGAAAGATGTTTTAGTGGGGTGGGTGTAGACGGGGAAGATGAGTTTTTAAACTTTTTTTAAGGAGACCGAGTCTGCGAAATGTGTTGTAAGGGGCAGATCGTTCCACCATCAAGGACCCAAGAGAGCGATTCTGCAGTTAAAACTACTCATTCTATATTTCATCATTTTACTGTTAACTCCTATTTTCTTCTAACTCCTATCGTCTTTAGTTCTATATCTTAGTTTTAAGTCGTGGTCTCTGGGGGTCAGTTGTGGTCTGGAGGTCTTGTGAGCAGAAGGTTGTTGGTTTGAATCCCAGTGTCAGCAGATAATAACTGAAGTGTTCTTGAAGACATCTTACCCCTGTTTACTCTACAGTGATGAGTAACTAATGTACAATACTGTAAGTTACTTTGGATAAAAGCGTCTGCTAAATAAA
The DNA here is from genome assembly GCA_033220385.1 of Triplophysa yarkandensis. Taxonomy (NCBI): domain Eukaryota; kingdom Metazoa; phylum Chordata; class Actinopteri; order Cypriniformes; family Nemacheilidae; genus Triplophysa; species Triplophysa yarkandensis. The sequence continues at coordinate 3,854,615 of CM065660.1, forward strand.
TAAATGTAAATGTATTTACTGTTTCAATTAATCGATTTCAGAATGAAGGTTTGTGATTACTTATATATCTCTTTGTACATATATAAATATGAATGTGTTTATATATATATATATATCTATCGTTTCAAAGATATAAAATTGACATGACCATATGGAAAAAATATTAATAAATATAAAATAAAATTGTTATTTAAATTATTGATATATCTAAGTAAATATTTCCTAAATATATGTATTTATACATGTATATGTGTGTGTGTGTATATACATGTATGTGTGTGTGTGTGTATATATATATATATATATATATATATATATATATATATATATATATATATATATATATAAATAAAAAATGGAAAAAAAATATATATATAATGTATAATAGATATATGTATTTAACCATGTGTTTTTACTAAAACAATATTATAATACACAGTACACAAACAAACCTTTATTCTGCAATCAATTAATCAATTAAAACAGTCTTGATTAAAAAGAATACAAGAATATATCTGTAATGCAATAACTTTATTAAAACTATTTAAACCCAATACATCAGTTAGTATATATATATATATATATAAAATTAATATAAATATAAATATATATATATATAATGTATAATAGATATATGTATTTAACCATGTGTTTTACTTATACAATATTATAATACACAGTACACAAACAAACCTTTATTCTGCAATCAATTAATCAATTAAAACAGTCTTGATTAAAAAGAATACGAGAATATATCTGTAATGCATTAACTTTATTAAAACTATTTAAACTCAATATATCAGTTAGTATATATATATATATATATATAAGTAAAATGGAAAATATATATATAATGTATAATAGATATATGTATTTAACCATGTGTTTTTACTAAAACAATATTATAATACACAGTACACAAACAAACTAAATAAAAAAATATTCTGCAATCAATTAATCAATTAAAACAGTCTTGATTAAAAAGAATACGAGAATATATCTATAATGCAATAACTTTATTTAAAACTATTTAAACTCAATATATCAAATAAAGTGACAGCTTAATAAAGTTGTTTTTCTTACCCACGGTAGATTTACAAGCTTCACAGAAAGTGTCATCCGTGAATCTCTCCATGAGACTGGTTTTACCCACTCCACGAGACCCGATGATGATCACCTGCAGTTTAAAATCAGCGGCTCGGGGTGCCGTCCTCCTGCGGCGCTGTGACGCTCCGACAGCGGGGGAAGCATCAACGCAAGCCCCGCTGCCCCGCGCGGCCCTCAACTGGACACCGTAACCCGAATCCATCCGCCGCCGACAGCCGAACTCAGCCGAACTCAGCCGAACTTTCCTTCACTTTCCCGCCGCTTCTCTCTCGACTTTCTGCGAGTTTCAATGTTTTCAGTTGCTCCAGAGCTGGGGATACGGGACCGGACGTGACGTCACCCGGCGCGACTTCCTGTTCACACGCAAGCGCGGCATTCCCTTGGCAACTTAATTGTTTCTGTATATATTTTTATTTTTATTTGTGTTCATGTTTATCTGTATTGATTTACTTCTTTGCTATGATGAATAAATTACATAAATAAAAATATTAACAAAAAAAAAAGAAGTCCCCTTAGGAATAAACCCGTAAGATTCACATGACGTCAAAACAAAATAATTCATTAAATCCTTTATTTTATTAAACAGTTTTCAAAGCATATATTTATTTGTATTTATTTCATTTTTTTTAATGTTCAGCCCCACAAAATTAAATTAGCATGATCCCGAATTTAACACTTTATATAAATAAAATAAAACTAAACAACATTCGTGTTTAATATTATTTATATCGAAATAAAATCGGTTTAATTATCCCTTCTGTGTGAATGGTAATGCATATCATGATATATAAATAAATATTTAATTATATATGATAATATATGATGTATTAAACTATATTAAATATATTATTATTTTAAATTATTATTATCAATATATATAAATTATTATTATATAAAAAATAAAAATAAATAAATATGTGAATGCATGCAGAATAAACATTGAGATACAGAATGGTGCATTGCAGCATCCCACTCGAGCTGCCGTAGACAAACACTGTGACGTGGAGAAGATCATCAGGAATAATCCTCCATCATCCTCATCATCCTCATCCTCATCTTCTTCATCTGCTGAAGACAGACATGGCCGCACAGAAGATCAATGAGGCTCACGATCACATCTCTAAAGCGGAGAAATGGTGAGAGAACGGAATACAACTCAATCTCAGGTCATGAGACAATAATAATAGTAATAATGGCCTGTCGGTGTCAGGAACACTGATCCAGGATCGTTTATGTTAATGACATAAGATCAGAAGTGATGCTGGTTGTTATGCAGTGACACTGATTACGTAATCGTGCTGGAGGTTACCTTGACAACCGCTGCAGTGGTCCTGATGCTGAGCTCTGACATCCCTCGGTTATGTGATGACATTGAGGTTTTTTACTAATGCATTTATTATTAAAAAGTTGAGATGATGACATTTGTGTTTATTTTTATTCAATGTATTTCTTTGCTGCATCTTAAGTGACAGGGGAAACTACATTTACATTTACATTTACATTTACATTTAGGCATTTAGCAGACGCTTTTATCAAAGTTAAACAAAGTTGAGAGTTTCAATGATGACATTTGTGTTTATTTTGATCGTTTTGATTAAGTTTGCTGCATCTTAAGTGACAGGGGAAACTACATTACATTTACATTTACATTTACATTTAGGCATTTAGCAGACGCTTTTATCAAAGTTAAACAAAGTTGAGAGTTTCAATGATGACATTTGTGTTATTTTGATCGTTTTGATTAAGTTTGCTGCATCTTAAGTAACAGGGGAAACTACATTTACATTTACATTTACATTTAGGCATTTAGCAGACGCTTTTATCAAAGTTAAACAAAGTTGAGAGTTTCAATGATGACATTTGTGTTTATTTTGATCGTTTTGATTAAGTTTGCTGCATCTTAAGTAACAGGGGAAACTACATTTACATTTACATTTACATTTAGGCATTTAGCAGACGCTTTTATCAAAGTTAAACAAAGTTGAGAGTTTCAATGATGACATTTGTGTTTATTTTTATTCAATGTATTTCTTTGCTGCATCTTAAGTGACAGGGGAAACTAGAGCGATGCAATTGAGTTTAAGTTTCCAACAATTATAAAAACAAAATCAGAGATTTACAACAATTATCTTTATATATTTTGTTATTTATAATTCGTGTTTTACAACTTTATTTACTGTTTTCAGTTATTTGCTATAGAAATGTAGTGGAAATGTGATGGTATTAATAATATTTACTAACTTATTTTACAAAGTCATCGTGTAATCATGTCAAACGATCCTGATCTTAAAATAATTGCACTTACAACTTTTGTCAAAATCCAGCAGCCCAATATAGCTAAAACAGTACATAATAATGAATTTTGAACATAATGTATCATGTTTTGCTTAAGAAAAGTATGTGAATGTAAAACATGTCTGTCGTTATTCCTCTTACAGTTTAAAGACCAGCGTGACCAAGTGGAAACCAGACTATGATGGAGCAGCATCAGAGATGGCAAAAGCAGGTGATCTACTCTTGATGTCCTTTAAATAAAGGAAAGGAGGTTTGATTTATTTAAAATGCAACGATGATCTAAATTGCAATGTCTTTGTTTTTGTTAAATCAGCTGTTGCTTTTAAAAATGCCAAGCAGTTCGACCAAGCAAAGGATGCATATCTGAAAGAGGCAGAATATCACACAGAGAACAAAGCGTATCCTTAATCTGTATCTCATCCCATCACGACACATCACTAAACTACAATACGATGGGCACTAAAGCTAAATAAACAATGTGACCATCATTTACTCATCCTTGTGGGATTGCAAATCTGTATATGACTCTTTCTTCTGTAAAACACAAAAAAAAACTCGAAATGTCTTTGTATAATGGAAGTCAATGGGGTTCATTGAAGTTAAAAATTGTCCAAATTATCTCCTGTTGTGTTCTGCACAAAAATATATTTCAAAGGTAAAACACTTATACTTACTTAACTTAACTGGACTTAGACTATTTCATGCAGCAAAGTAAGTAAACATTTAATATGACATTTGTGGTCTACTTGTGTGTTGAATTTGTAACATGAACTCTATAGTCTTGTATATTCCATCCATCACACACTGTGTTCATGTTGTTCTCAGAGCGTATGAACAAGCTGGCATGATGTTAAAGGTGAGTTTGTAGATATCAAACTCATGAACATCACAGCGTTTGAGTCAGTGAGAAAGAAACTCTTGTGTTTTTAAAGGACATGAAGAGAATGCCGGAAGCCATTCAGCTGATAGAGAAGGCCAGCGTGATGTATGTCGAGAACGGGACATCTGGGACTGCTGGGATGGCATTAGACAGGGCAGGAAAGTGAGTAGAAACAAAACAGACACGTGAAAAGAATTCATATATGTTCTGTATTGAAATGAATTGTCATGATATAAAATTAAAGTTGCTTTTGGATTATGCCATCTTTAAAGTTGAGAGCACATTTTAGTCCAAGTTTTATGTAATATATTGTTATTATTCAGGTTGTATTTTGCATACTTGGAACACACATTTAAGGATACAAGATAAATGTTTTATCTGTTCTAAGCTATTTCATCCTAAAGCCGACTTATCACTTGAACATGTTTTATGATTTTCTGATGTTTTTAAGGACACTAAGTAAATCATATGTGTTATCATATGAAGAAAAATTTCTTTTTTTTTTTTTTAAAGTAGTTAAGAATAGTAATAGCATATGTACTAGAATCTTGTTTATTTTTGTTGAAATATAGGAAAAGATACACTCTGAAATGTGTGAGTATATCCTACCATTGTTGACTAGTTCGGTTGTGTTCTTCAGACTCATTGAGACAGTTGATCTTGAGAAAGCTGTGGATTTGTACCAGAAAGCTGCTTCAGTTTTTGAGGTAGAGAACTTCAAACATAATTCACAAACCTTTGAAAGTCAAAAAACTCATTCTGTTTAACACAAATCTCAAACACTGTTAATTGTGCGTGTGTTTGTGTGTGTGTGTGTGTGTGTGTGTGTGTGTGTGTGTGTGTGTGTGTGTGTGTGTGTGTGTGTGTGTGTGTGTGTGTGTGTGTGTGTGTGTGTGTGTGTGTGTGTGTGTGTGTGTGTGTGTGTGTGTGTGTGTGTGTGCGTGCATTTGCAGAATGAAGATCGTCTCAGACAGGCTGCAGAACTTCTGGGTAAATCCTCCAGACTTCTGGTTCGACTGCGCAGGTCATTATTAAAACAGTAATCATTCACACATATGCAATTACCAAATGCTTTAAAATGCTTTTGAATCCAAAGTAATCTTACAATGCATTCCATCTATACATTTTTACTAGTATCACCATTATGCAATGCTCTTAAAACAAACAATATAACATTTTAAGGCTTGCTGGCACAATAAAAAGGTTTGTAAGACATCAGCGATGTCAGATCACAAGAAACAAACGATACACAGAATACAGTACTGTGGAAAAGGCTTTTTTGTATTTTAAAACCCAATTAGTGTTTTAAAATCAGTTATTTACATCGTTTAGATTAGTGTGTATTTAGAAAATATGAGTTTAGATTTCTAAACATTTATTAACAAAAACCCAATGACAGTTTTGTGCGAAAAGCCAGTGCTCCACAAAGACATCGGATGTCATCATCTATATCATAAGATTACATAATAAAAAGAGAGAAAAACACTAAAAGACCTCTTTTAATGTCTTTAAGACACTTTAAGACACCTACCAGCAATGCCACAGTGCTTTGAAAAGTCTTCTAACTGTTCTGCAAAACACACTTCTCACAAATAATGAGAAAATAAATGTTTAAAAATGGCCAGTCATATTTCTAATGACACACTCGTGCAAATGACTTTTCATTCAGTGAAGCACAACAGAAATAGTTCTGGTAAATGTTTGTTTTTCTGTCCACAGGTTAGACGAAGCCGCCGTGTCCATTCAGAAGGAGAAGAACATGTACAAGGAGATCGAGAACTATCCCACCTGCTTTAAGGTGCACATCCAGATATATTTGATTTAGTCTTTCAGATGCAGATATGAAACAGGTTATCATGCCTGCTGCTTTATTACGATGTGCAGAAAACCATCGCTCAGGTTCTGGTGCATCTACACAGAGGAGATTTTGTAGCTGCAGATAAATGTGTCAGAGAAAGTTACAGGTACATCCGAGTTACTCTACAATACAAACTGTGTGTTAGTCTGTAAATATTTACAATTAATATCGTGTTTCTCTTTCTTCAGTCTTCCAGGGTTCAGTGGAAGCGAGGACTGCGTTGCTATGGAAACGTTACTAGCAGCCTTTGACGAGCAGGATGAGGATGGAGTGCATCGCGTGTGTAACTTACCTTTACTCAAGTACATGGACAATGATGTGAGTGTTTGAGTACACCATTCACAACTCAAAAGAGATGTATCATTATTTAAAGAGACAGTTCCTCCACAAATACAAGTGTAGCCCTCCTTTATTCACCCTTTAGTGGTTGTAAGCCTATGGAACACTTTTTTCAGTGGAACACAGAGAAGATATTTCGAGAAATGTGCTTTTGGGAACAGCATTCTCAGAAATATGTTCTTTGAAAGTATCTTTGTTTTTTTTGATAACAGTCCCTGTGTTGTTACAGTATGCCAAGTTGGCCATCTCTCTAAAAGTCCCAGGAGGAGGTGGAGGGAAAAAGAAGAAAACTCCGGCAGCTCCTCAAGGAGGAAGCACGGCACCACCACCAGCGGAGGAGGAGGATGATTATGAGGGAGGTTTGTGTTAATGAAAAAACTCAAGTGTGTATTTGCGCGCGCATATATATGGACATTTAAGTGTTTTCTCTCTTTATCTAATGTGAAGTCTAATCATGGTTCTGAAGAATACTGTTCTGTGTGTACATACAGTATTAAAAACACTGAGAAGCGTCAAAGAGAACATTTATTCTCTTATCAGTTCAAAGCAATGTGACTTTTTAAGTACTGGTCCAAACAGTAAGTGAATCGATACCACTTCTCAAAATATCTTCCTTTGTGTTCTGCAAAAGAAAGAAAGTCATGCAGGTTTGAAATGACAAACCTATGAAAAATAGAATAAAATAGAATAAAGGATGACGTGATCACTTTAATAAAGATGGATTGTGGGCCTACCATATTAAGGTGCATTCATGTCTCTTAAGGAAATAAATTGTTCTTTGAAAGTCTAAATAAAAATGAAAATGATGTATCAAATTATTTAAAATTTATATGGAGCGGCGCATCTGAAAATGACATTTTTAATATTGACGAAAAAACTGAGTGCACTTTGAACTCATACAATAGAGTTATTTCTAAAATCCAAACTCAACTTCAAAATGGTTCAAACAAATGTGCTTCCCCAACTCTTTGTCTTAACAACAAGACAAACACTAGAGCTGTTTAATGTTCATGTCTGGTGTATTATTAGAGATGAGATTTGTAAATGTTTGACTCTGATATGAAAAGTGTAGTTGTGTGTGTACGAACTGGCTTTATAGTTTAGTTTTGTATTTGTCTGTGATGTCAAGTCATGTCAGATCGTTTATAGAGTTTGTAAAATAATATTTCAATGTCCATCATTGTACATTCTGAGTGCTGAAATGTAATGTAGCTTTTGTGAGTGACCCAAAACCAGACGGGAGAAAAAATTGTCTTCGTCATTGTCTTCTATTAAAAATGTCCTGTTTGTTGAAACTCTTCAGTGTCATACCATTAATCTAACACAGATTTCTCATCTACAAAGAGCAAATCACCATTCTCAATACAGAACGTTATGTATGGCCAGTTCAAGGTCAAACAAACATTTGAACAGATGAACATATTGTGTTTTTTGTTCATGATGTGATGTTTTAATATAAACCCAAAGTTAACTTTTAGAAGTTCATGTAATACAATTGATTTTGATATGTTAATCTGCTCTATAAGAACCAAAAGTTACATTTCGGTCACAAGACAATTGTTTATGTTGTTGCTGTTAAAAGGGTCTGTACCGTCAGCACACAGTGACATCATTGTTGTCTATATAAACATATAGAATTGTGTTACCCTGAAACAGAATGATCCCGCTGGATTTTCAAATCGCTTTTGAGAATTGAGGTTTTCCATTTATGACTAACAGAAGGTTTTAGAGAGCATTCTTTCCATTTCCACACAATCAGAACCTGAATTACCAAACATATCTTTAAAAAAAAGTCAGATGCTTCATAAGACTGTGTGTAATATACACATGAGAGGTTCCAGAAGAAAGCCATTCAGCATCTCTGAATCTAGAGAAACTTAATTTCGAAACCACTGACATCTTATACACAATAACTTTACACTGGCTTCAAACAGACACAGAACATTGTCCTTTCCCAGGTCTATCAAGGGATTCTGAGCTGTCAAAATATCTCATCAAATAAGGCTGTCTCCACACTTCTTTAAAGCTGTCATCATCTGTTGTACATCATAATTCACAGTGTATAGAGTGTTTTCAAAATGCTTAAATGCTTTTTTAAACACCACGACATTTCTGCAGCTCAGAGCACTATTTAATACCCCCGGTTCTTCACTCATGACGTGTCCGAGTTGCACTAGGTGTATTCAAATTCCCCCAAAATTATTTTTCACCATCATGAAATATCAACATCACACTTTCAGTCTTCTAAAAATGCCTTGAGATATATAAGTGATGCCACCAATATACATAACATGTAAAAACTCAACACAGCCTTGAAAAAATATTGAAAGATTCTTTCTGTCCTATGAAAATGAAAACTATGGTCAAATGTAATAAAGTAATATAGAAAAGTAATATAGAAAATAATAAACAGTACAAATAAAAGGCACAAATATAGTACAACTTAAATACTAAGTATATAAAATGAATAAAGAAAAAATGTAAGAAAAGAATTATAACTCAATGTCTGTGCTGTCAGATCATCTAAAAACACACACCGGTTTCTTTTAAGAAAGTAAATCATCATTCTGTCTTTAATTTGTGTGCTTTATTCATCTCCCATTTTATCTTGTACACAGTTATGTTTTCTCATGTTCTTGTTCCTGGAAAAGTGACGCACACGTAACATAAGGAAAGCGTTTTATGTCAAATGTTTTCATTCATGCTATAGTCTGTAATGCATAGTTCAGAGATGGAGATTTCTTTTTCTTCTCAAGCATCAATCCTCATCCTGACAGTCATATCGTTCATTTCTCGGTGTAAATGGAACACATTGATATATCTGTGATACCCTGATCCATTGAAATGCTCTTTCCTGAGTATGGCTGTCAAAGACGTGTAACAGAAATGTCTTTCGTTTCGAGTCCCCCACCGGTCATATTGCTGAAATAAATACAAATGTAAGTCAGTTGTACAAACCACTACTCCAGGCCTTGCAGAGCATATTTAATAACACTAGCTATCTACCAATCTCCCATGCCTTCAGCGACGTACCTACAACAATGTCTACCAGTGAATTACTAATATTTATTCTTCATAAAATACGTCTTCTTTACTACCATGAGTCACCTTCGTAGGATCCCATTCAGGAAAGACAGGCAGAACAAGAGATTGTTCGTAAAACAACGTTGAGCGTTACGTACTTTGTACAGATAAAAATGAACGTGTGTTCTGCTCGTCTTCTACGAATGGGACCCATTGGCCAAATTCTGAACCAAATTTTGTGTAAATCAGGAATAAAATGTACACATAAATTTGTTCTTTGTTATCGGTGTCCTCCATAAAACAATTATTAACAACGAGCAAAGAAATCTGACTATTTTAACTGTGTGCCATGACGGATTTTAGTTGATTAAAAACTTAAATAGCTGGAATTGACCTACTGTTATTATGCGTCCATGATCTCCCATAAATTACGAAAAAGTCAATATACACCGAGCAATATAAAACACTAAAAGTCCAATTTCATCTCAAATCTTTTTCCATAAATAATGCACGGTATCGGTCACAAAGTTCCCACAGTCGAGTACATTCTTTTCATTGTTGTTTGAGGAAAAACGTTGACGTCCATTTGTGAAAATCGGCGTGTATTCCTGAGAAAGGTAGTGAATAATGATGCAATTACTTGATTGTACAAATAAAAATAAGGCAAATATAGATTGTCATGTGATTCACAGCACCCCCGAGGGCTTTGGTTTTGCTTTCGGTGAAGCGTCCTTTTAAAATCCAAACAGTCTGAAGTAGCCACTGCGTTTTCAAGCTGTCCGCCGACGGTCCGGTCCGTCCAGCATGCAAGAAAGATCGTTTTCAAATTACGCATGCCTGGAAGCCCTAAAATTATCCCTTATAAACACGAAGCCCTTTTATACCAAGAGACCACGTCCGCTTTACTTGTTCATCCAATCACGGTTCAGAACATCGTTTCTCAGTGTGCTCAGAGGCAGAGAAGATCCTGATGCTCAGAATGAGATGAAACTTCTCACTTATTCTTCTCTCTGGTCCATTTGATCATGGTTTCTGGAGATCGGTACAGGAAGATGAGTTTGGAGTACAGGTCCTCCTCCAGGTCCAGTTCACCTGTCTCTCGGACTAAGAAAATGTCAGTGCACAGTTTAAGGATGCGGTCCACGTTGGGCAGCTCTTCGAACATGATGGTGTGGGAGATTCCGCTGAAGAATTCTCGCACAAACTTTCCGATAACCAGAACCACCGACATATACAGTCCCATGATCCTGTGCATAAGATGTGGACCGATTACTTCTTATTCATGTCACGTTAAAAGAATACATAACAATTTAAATGAGATTCGATTATGAATGTTTTCTTGTTAAGGTTTGCCATTAGACAAAGGTTTTTCTTTTATACTTTAGGTTTACATACCCATATCCAGCCAGAAAGCCCAGACTGGGTGGACTGACTTGATCGCTGAACACATAGATTTCCAGACAGGAGTCGTCACTACTTTTCGACCCCAGAGATATCGGCCCACGTTCTGTCTGATTCACGATCCACCACTCCTGAACACCAGAGGAACTGTTCATGTTGGACTTTTTAAGAGACAGTGTGATGTTCATGAATTGGTCACCTTAAGGAGCAAGAGAGAGAAATTTAAAATATGTAAAACATGTTTGACATGTATGACACGGCACGGATAGCAGGTGTATTACCTTTATAGAGCTGGTTAATAGGTTTGGCATTGGAGTCACTTGGTGCCCTCATGTATCTTGGGAAAATATTTTCAATCAGCCTAATAACACATTAAAACAATAGAACATATATTGTTAATTAGGAATGTAAATGTGATAGTGAAGAACATGATCATTGATATAGTGTGAATTCAACAAATGATTTATAATGTAATAAATAATGTAATAAAAAAAATCGAATTATAAGAGTGACAATCAATTAAACAATAAGAATGTGAAAAATGGAGCCGTCATATTTTTAAGGTCAAATCTATACCTGTAACAATGTGTGACACCAAAAATGTGTTAAATGTGTTTGATCAGGACTGAAGCCATCATAAAAGCTTTTAACAAAAATACTTTATTTATACAAAACATACATAACATTAAATTCCTCGAGGGGGTCAAACAAGAACTAAACCAGACTAGACTAGACTAGACTAGACTTGACCTGACTTGACTTGACTTGACTACTCTTGACTTGACTTGACTTGACTAGACTTGACTTGACTTGACTTGACTTGACTTGACTTGACTTGACTTGACTTGACTTGACTTGACTTGATTAGACTTGACTTGACTAGACTTGACTTGACTTGACTTGACTAGACTTGACTTGACTTGACTTGACTTGACTTGACTTGACTTGACTTGACTAGACTTGACTTGACTTGACTTGACTTGACTTGACTTGACTTGACTTGACTTGACTTGACTTGACTTGACTTGACTTGACTAGACTTGACTTGACTTGACTTGACTTGACTTGACTTGACTTGACTTGACTTGACTAGACTTGACTTGACTTGACTTGACTTGACTTGACTTGACTTGACTTGACAAAAACCTCAAGACAGGACACTGATAGGGACAAGATAGAGAAATGATCGAGCACAGAACATAAAACACAAGGTTTTTAAATAGGTAAGAAACTAAAGCAGGTAAAGAGGGAAACAGGTGAAGGGCATTAACTCATATCAGGTTAATGAATATGGAAAAAAGGGGGCGGGGCTTTCAACATAAACATAAGACATGGGGCTCTCGTTATACTGTCCTTCTAAAAAGGCAAATAACCACAAGAAGGACAGGGCCATGACACATAGATATATATTATATCTCAGGCAGATTATGTACTGTATACATAATACCATATACTGTCCATAATGCTTATCTATATTCATATATTCTGTATAATTATTGTATATATTACATATATATCCTGTATTTACTGCTTATTGCACTTCTGGTTAGATGCTAACTGCATTTCGTTGCCTTGTATCCTACATGTGCAATGACAATAAAGTTGAATCTAATCTAATCTAATCTAATCTAATATACCACATTAACTATTTTAAGGTAAATGCATTTTCTTTCTATAGGACAAGATTTGGACTTACTTCCAAAAGCTGTTTCCTGAAAAAGCGTGCCTCCTATAATAAGGGTTGTCTTATAGTCGGGACAATACAGTTAAAAAGTACTGGGGTATTGTGATGAAGAAATCCAAACATAGATCAAATCTGTAGTATGTGGAATGTACACAAAAGTTTACTTGTTATTTTATCAGCAGACTTTAAGGTCTTTCTTGAGATATTTCAGTAGGATCAAGACGGTTTTCATTCTGAACTTTAACTAGCAGCCTTTTCCTACTTTAAATCATGCGTTTTTAAATATGATACACACATAATCTGAAATAATATACTGATGATTCTGAGATGCCTATGCATCTCTGATAGCTCATGAGCAGGGCCAAATGGAATGTGCACACTGTATCAGTTAATTTAGCACAGAATTTTGGGACTAAATCTGCGTAATACCGTGGAATAGATTTAACATTTTATTTTACTAATTTTAAATACCCATTAACCAATCAATACTTTAAGAGCGTCCTAGCTGTTGATCAGTGCAGAACAACCGCGTTTGACATCGTTTTCGTATCGAGATAAGACACTTTCGTGATCCTGTGACATCATGTTGTTTTTGGTTTGCATCCCGCAAAATACCGGAGATAAAATCCATTACCCGGATTCTGTGTAGCCCTGTTTATGTGATTTTAGTGTCTGTGGATGATGTGTCACGGTGTAAACTCACACAGCATGATCTTGAGCGTTATTATTCGCAGTGTCCTCCAATAATTTCCCCAAATCAAGTCTGGTTTTGTTGTTTAGTTGTGTGATGTGTTTCCCAATAGCAAACTCAGCTTTAGCACCCAAGGTAAGATTCCTTAAAGGACAAATGCACAAAGACAGAATGAGAACACACACATATATATTCAGACTGCTGTAGGGGAAGAGTGTTTCTTGATGTTTTCTGCACCTCTGTATGGACCAGGTGATGGTTAGAGGAAACTGTTCTTGCGGGTCTCTGAGCATTTCAATCAGATTTTTTCTGCTGGGGGGGCTGATGGTCCAAAGCGAGTTGGAACTTCCTTCTAGATCTGCTATGGTCAGATCCTCATAGATATATGACTCCAGAAACTGCATAGCATCCTACAGGACAAAATAACCATCTCTAGAATCACTTCTCACTCATTTCTAAGTTTTACACGGAAAAAAATCCAAATTTGTACACACATTTCATCCAAAACCTGTCGATTACTTTAAACACAAAAGAAGCCATTTAAAAAAAATGTACAAATATGGTTTTGTGTTCATTCAATGGATGTAAATGGGGTTCAGTGTTCTTAAAAATAGTCAAATGATCTGCCTTTGTGCCGTTGAAATGACACAAGGATGAATAAAGGAAAGGTCTTTTTTTAATACCGCATCATTTCCATATTCTCTTTGGAATCTCTGAAAGTCAGCGAAGGTGATGTTCTTGAGATGTGCCTGCTGGGCACTCATGGTGAAGATCGGCTGTGTGTGAAAGAGAAGAACAAAAGAACAAAAATAATGGGAAATTATTTTCAACAACCAGAACGTTCAAACGTTTTCATAGCAAAGTAAAAAAAAAGTTACTTTGAGCAATGAATATAAATCTCAAGCAAACAATTACTTTTGTATCAAATCTCATCTGTGTCTCAGATATTGCTCATGAGAAAAAGAGTCTGAAATTTCAGGAGAGATCTCAACAATGTCTCAAACTGAGCTTAGATTTCTCAAATCTACAACCAAAAGTTCACATTATTAAGGATTTCAATATGAACTCAAACATTTCTCATCAAATTCACTCAGATTATTATACATGTTCCTTATTGTAGAAACATCTCCTGAGCTATAAAAGAGCAACATCTGAGCATTAACCTGAAGTCCGCCCAGCGTGAGGGTGACAGAGACATCCAGCGGAGTGTTGACCACTCCAGCCACAGATTTAACCAGAGACATGAAGAGAAGAGGAAACCACACGATGCAGATGAGAAGCATGACGATCATTCCTCCCATTCCATACTTCACCACCTTCTTCTTCTTCTGCCCGCGGGGCTGAGGATAACGCTGTGACACAACACACACACATCAGCTAACAACTGAACATTCATCTCATTCATTCATCTCATTCAAAGTTCTTTCTCAGACCTTCTCCGATTCTCTCCAGCACTTCAGGATGAAGATGTGTGCATAGATATCCTCCACACAGATCCAGCTGGACAGACTGAGAGTCGTGTCTGTCCAAACCCAGTCCATCACCGCTCGCAACTCCGTCAGGAATGGAATGAGACGGAACCTTGGACACGCAACACACATTTTAATTGTTCATATTTTTTTAATACAATAATTATTAATTATGTACTTTTCTATTGAACAAAACATATGTGTGACATCAGTTCCTGCTCACCCCTGGAAGAGGAAAAGGTTGACATAGTTATAGCTCTTGGTGAGGAAGTTGCCCAGGATACGAGTCGGATAGCCGCAGCGAATCTGATACGCAGAGAGGCCGAAATAAATACATTTCACAAAGTACCACAACTGAGCTATTCTGTTCTGACTGAAGCGCCTGCAGAGAAAAGAGATACGGAGAGTGATCAGATCATAAGACTTCAACAACAGCCAAACACGAGAATCTTATTTCTCAAAGTCAATTTTGATGTCAAAGATGAATAGCACGTCTTTACCTCTCTGTGATGCCCGGCAAGATGAAAAACATCCAGAAGTGGATACCGAAGACCAGGATTACCTGGAAAACCACTTTTCCCATCACAGTCTTCCGTAGGTAAAGAGCTCGATCCACCACCATAGTGCCAAACTGTATAAGAACCATGACGAGAAACGGCCCGGGCACTTGATCTTCAGATAGTGAAGATGTGATGTCAGCACCACCCTGATGTTTCTGAGAGACAAAGAAAACAATCATAAACTCAAGACAAGCTTTTTACTGCCTTTTAAGAAAAAATAAATCTATTTATATTCAAATCTCAAGCATAACATATAATAGATTTACCCCAAACGCCCAAAAGCCAAAGACAATAATGATGAAATCTACAGTGTCAGCCAGAAACATCAGAACATAGACGTCTGTCACAGCGTTATACTCCGGGTGAATCAGATTATAGAAAAACTGACGAATGGGCTGATAGATCTCAACCAATCTGAAAAGATAAACGGAGAAAAAGAAACGTTAAAAGTGTAGAATAACCAATGCTGCTAAAATTAGTTTTGGGTCATTCCAAATTGGGTAAATGAAAAATTTGTCTTTGTCTTATACCCTTATTTGTTTTATTTTATTTTGTTCCGACTGCAAGGTCAGAAGATGGTAAAAATAGCTATTATTCATGTTTTTTGTTTCGTTTCGGAATACAAATAATGGAAAAACAAGTTGTTTTTTGTTATTTAATTTTGGGTTTAAATTTTATAAAACAGTTGAACGAATAATACACAAATTATAACAAATTGGAAGCATTTACATTTTTTACAAAATTATTTCTACTTATATTCCATACTTCATTGGATCAAATATGAAATATAGTTGTAAATCATCTCCTTAAACTTTTTAATTGAATGATGAAAAACAATTGAAATATGTTTGGATTAATATTTGCAGTGAACTGAGTATAAAGCTCCTTTGAAGGGTTTTAATAAATCTAAATCTATCGCTTCTGTCATTATTTACGTGCCATATTTTATTTAAAATGAAATCCCTGTGTTAATATTTATGATATCTTAGAAAACAACACACGCACACACACACACACACACACACACACACACACACACACACACACACACACACACACACACACACACACACACACACACACACACACACACACACACACACACACACACACACACACACACACACACACACTCACAAACACACACGCACACAAACAGCACAGACAAGCAAACGCACACACACACGTACACACACAAGAGCATGGGCACACACAGACGCACTTCTTCAGCAGGAAGACTTTAGCATTGATGAGCAGTTCTTTGGTCTTCTCCATAATCATCTCTTTCCGGCTCAGAGGTGGCACTTCAGGTTCACTTTCTGCTCTCCGGCTGCTGTTCCTTGTACTCGTGCTGCCTGTAAAACAAACACACAAACAATCCCAGAAAACATGACTGCTCAGACTTTCTTTACATGTAAAGTGTGACCATACCTAAACACATGCATTTACGGCCCATTTAACACATTACTGATTACTTTCATTAAAATGAGCACAGACAGCTTTGGAAGCAAATATCCCACATTCTTTCTTTTTATTCTCAGCTGTTGATGTTCACCTCTCTTGGATCGTATAGATGAGCGTCTGGAGATGTGGGATCCTCCGCTTGTGCTCTGACGTCTAAGATACGCACGCTGTTCTGGATACCGGATGTGCACGTTCACCTGGGTTGAATCCACGGACATCCCGAGATTCACAGACTTGAGTGAGTACGCCGGGGAACTCTTCTTCTCATCATCAGATGGAATAGCAACCGTCATTTTCCCTTCATCGTCAGACTCGTCTCCATGGACACCGCCTCCTTTACAGGACATTTTAGGGTCGTCTTCATCCCACAGACCATGACACTGAGACAAAAAGAGAGAACAAATATTTTTTAATCTTAAAATATGCCTTCAGTTCAGATCTGTTTTTATTCACATATTCTCATTTATATAGGAAAAACCTTCAACTAACAGAAAAAAATAGATGCCAGGACTTTTTAAATGCAATTCATGTTAACCATGAATGACTGATAACCGTCCTGCAAAACTGCAAACGTCAAGTAAAACAGCAAACTTTATATTTAGTTTAACCAGCCATGAACAATATTTTCTGAAAGTTTCATTCTTTTATGAGCAAGATATAATTGATACATTCACATTTCAACGATGCTCTTTATCAACCCAAAGTCAACTAAGCATTTGTTAACAAGTACAACGACACACAATCCAACCTGAAACCTTTACAGAAGAATAACTCCAGTATAATTTCACCAGCATTACACATTGATTTGAAATCCATTTGATAGTTTGCAAGCTTTTAACAGTCCAGTAGCTTTGTGTCTATCTCATAATGTCCGATGAATTATTTTTCCATTCACATCTTGGCTCCTCCAGCACAAGCTTAACAGAAAGCATATTCTGCAAGAACTCATTCCTGATCTATTCTTGATTGATTCTCTATTGCAGAAAACATTCATTTAGCAGATGCTTTCATGCAAAGTGACTTGCAAATGGAAACATATGTGACTTTTTGTTAAAGGTGTAAAAAGAAGATTTAAAGCAGAAACCTTCAGTATAGATCTGTGAAAGAACAGAGCCAGCAGCTGAATGAGATCATAATGCACGTATCCATCTTTCTTCTCCACACCGATGATGTTGGGCGGGTGGTACGGCTTGGACTTGTGCAACTCCTGATTCTGGTTAAATGGAAAGAAGCTGAACTGGAAGAAGTATTTGATGACAATGGTCACCTGAGGGAAAAGAGTTTGGCATAAAATTGGTATATAGTTTAGGCAGAAATTATTTGCACAAAATAAATAAGTTAACATTTTTCATTCTTTTCATTGGCTATATAGACAAACATTTCTATTAAATAAGAAAATAATATATAAAGTCCATTAGGAAAGACAGTAGGTTTATTACACACTTAATAACAAACATTCTTTTTAATAGTAAATAAAATCAACAGCCTCAACTAATTATTACACATTTTACAGATATTAACACAACATTTTCTCATTGAATGTTTTGTATGTTAATAAGAAAAACAATTTCACATATTCTCGTTAAGGGTTGCCATGAAAAACGTATACAAAAGTTTTAACACAAAATGTTTGTATTGTTATAAAGCAGGTTTACAGAAATAACATAAAACAGATAGTAATGTTAAAATTAAATTAAAATGAAAATATAATACTGGGTAACAATAAACAGGGTTTATAGATTATCCTCTTTACCTCCGTGTAGACGATGGCCGTCATCCAGAAGCGTTTGCTCGGCCTTGGAACAGACAGCATGGCCCACAGAAAGATGAGGATTGGCAGAACCAGCGTTGCCATGGATGCGGAGATCATGTGATTGAGGATGATCACCAGGTAACACACCATCTCTGAGTGCGCCACCAGCAGGTTGTAAAGAGCATAACACAGCTGCAGACCCAACGGCTGAGTTTCATAGAAACGCTCAGATCGGTCCAGTTCTTCATCATAAAACATTCTGAATAACGCAGAGAAAAGAGCAGAGACCTGAGATCAGAAATATGAAGATAAAAACATAAAACTCAAACAAAATGTCAAATACGGACTTGTTGAGCAGTAGCTCGCTGGCGGTCAGTTCGGTGGTCACCGAGGGCAGCAGAGGATCATCCAGATCAGATCTGCTGTCAGGAGTCATGAGCATCAGACGCTTCTCACTGTCACTTTCATCAGAGCTCACAGACAGACGGTCAAAACTCACGGCTTTGCTGTAACTGGGTGGCACATCTGCATCCGAGGTGTTGGGGGCTTCGGTGTCCGGGGTAAAAAGCTGCCCGGTGGCAGGATCCGTGTGCACATTCTCTGCTTCCGATGATTCACAGTCTTCCCTTCGGAGGGCTGCATCTTCACCCTCACTAACAAACTGGTCATCCTCCGCAAGAACCCTACACTCCTGCTGGAGGACATGGACATCTTCAGCAACTTCCTCAAGATCTGCTGAACCCCATGGACATTCCTCTGTCACATCTTCTCTTGGCCACAGTTTCACGTCCTCCGGTTCCGCCTCCTCACAGGGCTGATGTCTGGGGTCCGCCTCCTCATGGGGCTGATGTCTGGGGTCAGCCTCCTCATGGGGCTGATGTCTAGGCTCCGCCTCCTCATGGGGCTGATGTCTAGGCTCCGCCTCCTCATGGGGCTGATATCTAGGCTCCGCCTCCAAACCAGGCTGCTGTCCTGGCTCCACCGCCTCATCAGCCTCATGTCTAGGCCCCGCTTCTTCACATTGTTGGTTCTTAGACTCCAACTCATGTGGCTGCTTTCTAGGCTCCGCCCCTTCCATCTTGGCCATCAGGTCTTGCTCAGTCTCATCTATGGTGTCATCGGTGCCTTGTCGAGAGAACAGTGTGATGCACTGAGTGGCTTCACTGAAAACAAAACCAACACAAGCCGTGAGCTGAAAAAGTTTATGGATTATTATTCATTCCTGCTTTTTGACACAAAAAGAAAAAAATGATATAAATCCACATCAAACCATGTATATTTCTATTTGTTATTTCTGATGTTGATGGACGTGATGATGAATGTGATAAAGAGACGCTCATGTGTTCAGCACCTGGAGATGACGCTGCTTCCACTGTCCGCTGAGGAGTTGGACCTGTCCAGGCCATACATTTTGCGCAGTTTGGGACGAGCGCGCTCACTGGTTTTGGGAATACTCTGGATATCATCCAGATCATCCAGCGTGGACTGACGGGAAAACAGCATTGTGGCCTCGGTGTATGCGCTGATGGATGAAAACATGCACAGATGTAGGAACCCCGAGACATGAAATAATGAGGAAATGAAATGTACAGATGATTCACAAGTGACACCTCTAGAACATCTCAACTGTTCCTCCAACAAAACAATGAGATTCAACAGAGAGCAAATAGAGATATTTGCATAGGATGTTTCTCCTGTGATGCAAAAACACAAGCCTCTCAAAAGTGAACCATTCTGAGCTATCTGAGCTATTTTTATTTCTGTAAAATGTGAAATGATATTTTATTATAATGGTATACGTTATGTTATGTTTCTATCCCTAGAACATCAAGTATGCATGTCCATATCTAATGGCAAACATTTTAACGTTTGAAAAGTAAAATGGACCAATTTGACAAATCTTTTTTTTGCACCTGCAATTTTGGATTTGTTTCATTTTTTGGCCAAATTCTTTTTAGAGTGTGTGATATAAGACTGTAAAGCACTCGACTGCAGTTTTACCCTTGACCTTAAAATTAAATATATTAAATTGAAATCATAAATAGAAATCCTGAAAGTTCCGATTTGTCTAAAAAGTGGATTGACTTTTTTTGGGTTTATTTTTTTTTTGCTTTAACTGAGAGGAGAGGAGACCATGGGATAAAGAGACAGGGGATTGACTTCTGTTCTCTTGACACTACCCATTCAACATCCTTTGGAAGATAGAAACAATATTAACAAATCTATACAGTAACTGAACCTGGACATGCTGTCCCGGGACGCGAAGGAATCCAGGCTATGTCCGATCCGTCTGCGGCGGCCTCTATGTGAACCTGAATCCTCCTCGCTGATCCGATCCAGTCCAGATTCACGAGACACGTTGAGTTTCATCTGCTTCTGATAGTACACATGAATGCTCTCACGTGAGGGCACATTTCCCTGCGGGACAGAGAGACCTGTGTTAGTGATCCTCTGATATAAACTCAGATTTCATCATGAGAAAACTGTTCACTGCAAACCTTCTTGACTTCTCTGGTCAACATGCAGCGCTCGATGCGCAAGACGGTGGAGATGTCGATGTGTTCTCTGCAGACGGAGTTCAGCCATTTGGTGATGCTCTCAATGGTGGTAAGAAACAGAACCCAGGTGAACTTGATGATGTTAAAAACCTTCTTGATGATGTTGTCTGTAGGAAGAGATGTAAAGCGTAAGAGCTTTGTCTGAAGAACATTGTCATGTAACACTCTTAACATGAATATAATATAAAGAACCTGGTCCATTTGATTTGTCATCTTCTGAACTCTGTCTATCTTCTTCACCAATCTCTATTGCCACATGACCTACACACACACACACACACACACACACACACACACACACACACACACACACACACACACACACACACACACACACACACACACACACACACACACACACACACACACACACACACACACACACACACACACACACATTAGAAATGAGTCATTGTGTCAAGTTAATGGAAGGACAAGTTTTAGTATTTAGAGAGATGAATGGATATCCAAAGAGATGTATAGATAGAAGGATGGATGAAAGAGATAAAGATAAAGACAGAGACAGAGAGAGAGAGAGAGAGAGAGAGAGAGAGAGAGAGAGAGAGAGAGAGAGAGAGAGAGAGAGAGAGAGAGAGACCAGAGAGAGACCAGAGAGAGACCAGAGAGAGAGACCAGAGAGAGAGAGAGACCAGAGAGAGAGAGACCAGAGAGAGACCAGAGAGAGAGAGAGACCAGAGAGAGAGAGAGAGAGAGAGAGAGAGAAAGAGAGACAGAGAGAGAGACAGAGAGAGAGAGAGAGAGAGAGAGAGAGAGAGAGAGAGAGAGAGAGAGAGAGAGAGAGAGAGAGAGAGAGAGAGAGAGCAGGAGAGAAGGAAGTATAAATTAATAATGTAAAGATGAATTTATAGTAAAGAAAGAAAGAGATGCATGGGTAGATGGATAGAGAGAAAAGAGGAGATAAATGATAGAAAGAGGAAGTTGGAAGCATGAAAAGGTGAATGATGAACTGAAAAAAAATGGATTATTTGATGGACTGATGACATTTAAATTTACATTTAGACATTTAGCAGATGCTTTTATCCAAAGCGACTTACAAAGGGTCGAGGAGACAAGGAAGCGGAGATGGATGAAGAGAGAGTTGGATGAATAAAGAGAAAGATAGATGGAGGAAGAAAGAGACGAATGGATAAATGACTTGATGGTGGATAGAGAGAAAAGAGTATGAGAAGAAGATTGATGGACAGAGAAGGATAGATGATAAATAATTAAAAAAAAAAGAAAAGTGGTTTAATTCTCTTCTTACCTTCTTTATTTTCTTTCTTATGTCTGTGTCCTCGGCCGTATCGCTTCCAGAAATATTTCCTTCCCTTAGTTCTTTCTTTCAGGGCTGTCTTAGAGTCAGTGATCCATGCGTGATACACAAACTATAGTAAGATCGATGATAAAATCATATATTAATGCAGTGCTTGAACAATGAACTTCACAAAATCATCACACAAGAAGAAACTTCACATCCAGTCATTTCAGGAGATTACCCATACACATGAATCTTTGTAACCCAAATCTATAAGCAACAAGGTTCTTTTAAATACTGAACATACTGTTTATATACTATGACTTTATATTTAATCCCCTGAAAAAACTGAACCTGACGCAATCCCAGAACAGAGCACCCAAAAGTGAATACAAACAACTCTTTAACAAATGCAAACTAAAGCAATTTCATGATATTATGAATCAATTCATGGAATAAAGAATCATTTGATGATGTACAGAATAATTTGAAGAATCACTGAATCAATTGATGAAATATAAAATCACATGATCACGTACTGAATGTTTTAATGTTAAGTTGTTTGAATTCAGTCAACACAAAAAGCCAGTGAATGTGGTAAACTCCACTAATAAAAGAATGAGTGATGTCATATGCTTAAAGCACTTCACAATAACATCATCATCATCATAAGGTGGAGAAACCGCATCATTTAACATAAACATCAGATAAAGGAGCAGAACATAAAACAAGCATGTTCCTCTCATAAACCACCGCACAACTGTCACAATGAGTTAAGGCTTTTCCATTCCATGTCTCTTATATAAGCTCTTGATTTTTATTATATTGTAAGAACAACAGAAATGTGGTTGGTATAACATGGAATGGAAAACGTGTTTAATGAACAAACACAATGATTGAAGCAGAAGAGATGACACACACGGACCGCGCCGATACCTTTGCTGCCCTGATAATATACTGCAGGACGGTTTTGGGCAGTTTAATGATTGATTTGGGTAAAGCCACAAGGGCTGAAGCAAACTTTCTGATTGCTTTCTGAGAACAAAGAACCAGGAGAGAGATTGAAAGAGTCACAGCATCAACATCCAAAAGACCTTCAAACATTTATGTGAATCACACAAAATATAATTGTATACGTTATGCAGTTAGTATATTCCTATACTCCTATTATACTCCTATTATCAGTCTACAATTATTTGTACCTAAGTTTACATTCAGCAGACCTGTCCAACATGTAAATACTTTAATTATACTAAGTGTAACAGTAGTAGAGTTTAAGTACGTTATTTATACTGCAACTATATGTAAACCTGTACTGTATTTAATAACATACCCTCACTTAAGATGTATAATGTATATTCAAGTATACTTAGATATGTATTTACTGAGATATACACACAAGTATAACCAAGCATCAAGAATATTTTAGTGAAGTTCATAAAAGGTAGACTTAACGTTTTTATTTTCATTTATTAAGAAGCACAGAATGCAATGTAATCATTTATTAACTCTTTAATAAAATTATATTTCCTTCTGTGCAAACCATTTTAATAATTCAGTAAAAATGCAGTAGCTAATTTCTTTAAAATGAAAAGTAAAAATATATAAAATTATGAAAAATAATTTTTGGTGAATCTTATAGAAAAAGTAAACAAAATTAAAACAATATTTAGACAGAATACTTACTTAATTTTAAGGCTTTGTAATTTATTCTTTTTAGAGTAAATTGTTTCACATGAAAGTAGATTGTGGTTTAAGTGTGGTACAGTTTTGTTGAGAGTTCGGATGTTAATAAAAGTATTTATTTTATGACTATTTACATTTAAATGAATGTTCTTCTTCATCTTTACACACAGTTTATTAATATTAAGATCTTCTAGTATGAAATTAAACTAATAGTGAGTCTTCAGGTTACTAACCTGGAAAGCTGATTTCTTAGGCACCTCTTCCTCTTTCTCACCATCTTCTTCCTCCTCCTCTTCACTGTCAGTTTCAAACAGGTAATAATCACCACTTCTAACCACTGAGAGAGGAATCATGAGAATGTTTAGCCATGAAGAGATGTAAAAAGAAGCACAGGGGTGAAGAAATGTAAAAAGAAGCACAGGGGTGAAGAATGCCATCAGATCACGTAAGACAGAAGCTATTGTTTTATTACAGTTATTATTCAACTAATAACTGTAATAAATAATCTAGTCTCAGCCCGGGAAAATACCAACCAACTCATCATACCTGAGACAAATCTCAAAAAAATGAAACTAATGTTTATTCCAAATATCTTAAAGTCTTTCGATTCATTTATTACAAATATTAATTCACTTTGTAAATTAACGAATTGAAATTATACTGATAAGCAAAAAAAATCTGCTAATGGGTTGAGAAAAAAAACTGAATTTAGGTATTTTTATGCCCCACTGGCAGACATTGGCATTTATAAACTGGGATTGTAAATGTAAACCGTCAAAGCTTACTCTCCAGCAAAAAACAATAAAACGTGTTTAGACAAATTTCAATATCCAAAAATAAATGATTGAACATCTTATTCTACATATTTAAATAAAGCAGCGGTCATCAATAAAACTCATCTTCATTAAAATAAAACAAACGGAACACATAGATACAACATCTGATCATTGTTTCGTGTGGTTCTTGAGGGGTCTTGAAGAAATGAAATCTCTGAATCCGACAGTCACACAGCACAACATGAATTGGGTCAAGAAACTGCCTTGTGTCCTTGAACAGAAGAGCCACATTGAGGAGGAAGTGCAGGGGAGGATGCTTGGAAAACACTTCATCTTACGGGACGGAACTAAATTAACACTCTAATAAAAGATGTCAGATTTTATATTTTATCCAGAGACTAGAGATTATCTTTCACAAAACCCTTACAAAAAAGTACCATGGTGTTACCATGTTTTTGGTACACGGTACCACAGTAACACCATGTTTTCCTTGGACATGACGGTAATGCCGCAGTATTCTTCAGACTCGAATGAAAATACCATGATAAATGAATCCAGCGAATATATTCAGGTACCGTGGTATTATCATCTGATACCATCATTATACTACGGTGTCACCACCAACCTTTTTTGTAGGACACTACTTTGTACAAATCAAGCAGTCGCATCCAGTCACTCCATAAAACAAAGATTGACATCTCATTAACTCTCATTCTTTTAAATGAAAGCATATGACAAGTGTTTCTGTATTATGCTGATAACTGAGATCAGCACATCAAAGAGCAGAGAAACATCATCTCATTGACATCGGTGTGATGGAATTTCATTTGCTTTTGATGGCTTTCTGTCATATTCTTACCAAAATCAATATCTAACAGCTCTTCTAGCACTTAAAGAGAGAGAAAGATCCTGAATGTGTGCTTTAAAAACATCATTCACCGAGAAATAAAAAGTCTGTCATTTCTCAACTTCATGCAACCTGAAACTATAGATAACTGTACATAGATTCTTTGTTGGAAGTGCAATCTATGTAGTCATATCTATACTTGAAACATGTAAGATATTTCTCATCCTTGGTACACAAAATATGTATTCATATTTGAATTTCACAACCAAAAAATCGATTGTAAAGTATCTAACAATGCGATAAAAAAATAATGTAACCTTTAATTTTCTAATAAATAATATAATTTGTGTTCCACAAAAGAGAAATAACATTACATATTTCAATGTACATGAAGACAAATAAACAGATCTGTTAGTTTTGGGTGAACGGTTGCTTTATTTTGGAATGATTGACAGCTCTATATGTAAATCTGTCTCTCTCTGAGTTTCTCGATAAATTTATTTCTAGCAGATTCTCTAGTGTGAACTCTGTGTATCACATCTGTCCTACATTCACATCCACATCAAATCCAGAAATCAGACATTAAACTTTTCTCTCCTGCTGTTCTCTATCTATTCTTTACAAACTCTTATACAAAAATGGCCTATTTTTAATATCAAACTTATAAACGTGTAGTTTTTCTGCAAAAAGAGGAAATGTTGAAAAAACTTAAACTTAGAGGTATTTCTTTCCACATTTCTTTTCCATACCCCGTTTGCAGCTATTTTTCTAGTATATGTATCATGATTTAAGAATTTTTTGATATTTGTACAGGAAAACAAGACTCAAAAATAGGAATGATTTTTCGCATTGAGAAACATAAATCTAAACATTTAAAAATAGTCAAAATATGTTTTCAGTTCTGAATTAGTCTCTGCTAAATAAATTTATTAAGTAGTTGGACGATACGCATATTATGCACAGTTTCATTATTATTTTATAAAAATTCTTATACTGTCTCAATTCTAGCATAAACAAGTAATACTTACATTCCTAATTTGAAATGTTTTAGAGATGTGTTAAAAGTTTAATGTCTGATGTGTAACAGAGCTCATCTACAATCCTGAAATGTTCAGACTTCTGCTGAAGGACACAAGGAGTATTGAGAGCAGAAAAGATGTTAATATTGAACCTACTGGACGCATGATCAACCCACGGCCTCCACCACTGCTTTTTATTCACCTTGTTTCTCTTTCTCTCTGCAAATGAAACGTCACAATATTAATGAAGCATGTCTGTCTGTCCAAAAAGTGACGGTCCAACAAAACTAAAAAAAGACCGTAAAGAAAAGGCTTTAATAGTGTTACCAATGATTTGTTCTGTTTCAGGTAAACTCTGTTTTTTTAAGAAAGAATCCTCTATTTGCGTGGGTGACAAATGTCTAATCATAAAGACATTTACATGCAGTTTCATTTCTTGAAGCTAATTTGTTGTTTAAAAGTATATAATTTACCACATTTATTAAAATATTTAATATATTTAAAATATAAAATAATTAAGTAATATGAAATGCTTCATCAGATGAACACAAGCAAAACAAATGTCTTGGCGATTTAAAACAAATTGTAACTGTACCATAAAACAAGATAATAAAGTCTTTAAGAACGCTACGAGAAACTCGCATTTCAATCTACATCCTACCATCATCATCATCTTCCTCCTCTTCGGGTGGAAGGATTTTCTGTCCTTCTCCAGACTCCTGAGACATGCTGAGCATCTTCTCCTTTCCTCTCTTAAACTTCTGCTGCCTCATTTTAATGTGATCCATTCTAAACGAATGGGATTATAGTCACGAACACATGATAAAGGGACTGACAGAGACTGACAACATCTGAAAGATATAAGTAAAATCTCACTGTCTCTTCAGCTGCTCCATGGATTTCTTCTCCTCCTCCAGTCGAGCTCTGACGGCCTTCACGATGCTGGCCTGAAACAGCTCTGCTCCTCTGGCAGAACAAACACATACGAACATTCAGAACACTGCATTTATATTATATAATACCATTTGACCAATTATTAATAGGTCTGTCTAAAGGAATAACCTTTGTTATTGTGTTTTATCATTTAGGCCACAGAATCATGTAGTAAAAATCTGATGATGTAATGCTGACATCAGACAAAAGTTTATATTGAGATATTTTTTAGATTAACATATATGTTCTTTTCTTCTTTCCAAGCTCTTTTGTATTTGAGACTAAGTTGCATTCCCATTAGTTTGATTCTCTTGGTAATTAAGATCTGGACCAAAAGAGAAAAGAATCATTAAGTAGTGGTAAACTTTGTTTTTACTTGAAACAATTAAAACTGAGTAAATGTACATTTTTATAAATGCAAGTAAAAATGAAGTTAATCTCATTAAATTAATTATATTGAGGTCCTTGATCCATATTCATATTTAAACTGCACTCCAAGTTTGAAATGAATATTGAGCATGTGTGTGTGTGTGTGTGTGTGTGTGTGTGTGTGTGTGTGTGTGTGTGTGTGTGTGTGTGTGTGTGTGTGTGTGTGTGTGTGTGTGTGTGTGTGTGTGCACATGTGTGTGCACATGTGTGTGTGTGTGTGTGTGTGTGTGTGTGTGTGTGTGTGTGTGTGTGTGTGTGTGTGTGTGTGTGTGTGCACATGTGTGTCGTACCGGGACGCCAGTATCTGTCCCGCCCGGATGTCAGCGATGACGTGCAGGAAGTAATAACTCATGAAGACACGTCTCTGAAGAAGCAGGAAGGTAAAACAGATACTGTCCCAGATGATCCCGGCCTCATCCCGCGGCAGGTCACAGATTTTCTGATCCGCTGTCTCTGGAACTACAAATATGAAGATCATGAATCCACCACCCAACTTGTTTATCCTTATTGAATACATTATATTCAGAATTGACAATTCTCTCATTTATTTACTTTTTCCATAAAAAATACAAACCCGATTCCCAAAAAGTTTTGACACTGTACAAATTGAGAGTGAAAACAGAATGCAACAATGTGGAAGAGTCCAATTTCAATATTTTATTCAGAATACAACATAGATGACATTTCAAATGTTTAAACTGAGAAATAATAATGAATAATTTATTAAAATAGGAAAAATAAGTTGATTTAAAATGTCATGCCATCAACACATATCCAAAAAGTTGAGACAAGGCCATTTTCACCACTGTGTGTCATCCTCTCTTCTTTTTATAACATTCTGCAAACGTCTGTCTGAGTAGACAAGTTGCTCAAGTTTAGGAATAGTTGTTCCATTCTTGTCTTATACAGACTTCATGTTGCTCAAATGTTTAAGGTCTTCTTTGTCGAATCTTTCTCTTTATGATGCACCAAATGTTTTCTATGTGTGAAAGATCTGGACTGCAGGCTGACCATTTCAGTACCCGGATCCTTCCAACACAGCCATGATGTAATTGATGCTGTATGTGTTCTGGCATTGTAATGTTGGAAAAATCAAGGTCTTCCCTGAAAGAGACGACGTCAGGCTGGTAGCTTATGTTGTTCTAGATCTTGGATATACCTTCTAGCATTGATGGTGCCCTTCCATGTGTGTAAGCTGCCCATGCCACACACACTCATGCCAACCCAATGCCATCAGAGAGGCAGGCTTCTGAACTGAGCGCTGATAACAACTTGGGTTGTCCTTGTCCTCTTGAATCTGGATGACATCGCATCCCAGTTTTCCAAAAAGAACTTCTGACCACAGAACAGTTTTCCACTTTGCCACAGTTAATTTTAAATGAGCCTTGGCTCAGAGAAGATAACTGCGCTTCTGGATTATGTTTGGATATGGCTTCTTTTTTGACCTACAGAGTTTTAACCGGCAATGGCACCTTGGATTGTGTTCACTGACAATGGTTTCTGGAAGTATTCCTGAGCCCATGTTGTGAATTCCAATACAGTATCATCCCTGTATGCAGAGCCGTCTAAGGGCCCGAAGATCATGGGCATCCAGTATGGTTTTCCGGCGTTGACCCTAACGCACAGAGATGAGATTGTGCCCTTTAGATGATGAGAACTTCAAACTCTTAGCAATTTTTCTCTGAGAAACTCCTTTCTGATATTGCTGAAGTATTTTTCACCGCAGCATTGGGGGTTCTGATGATCCTCTTCCCATCTTGACCTCTGAGAGATACTTCCACTCTGGGAGACTCTTTTTAAACCCAATCATGTTGTAAATTGACCTAATAAGTTAAAAATTGGTCCTCCAGCTGTTCCTTATATGTACATTTAACTTTTCTGACATCTTATGGATGACTGTCCCGACTTTTTGAAATGTGTAGCTCTCATGAAATCCAAAAGGAGCCAATAACGGCATGACATTTCAAAATGTCTCATATACAACATTTGATATGTTATCTGTTTTCTATTGTGAATGAAATATACGTTTATGAGAATATAAATGATTGCATTCCATTTTTATTCACAATTCGTAAAGTGACCCAACTTTTTTGGAATCAGGTTTGTACATGTAATGTTCATGTGTTTTTAATGTGTTCTCTGTTCAACAGTATTTCTATTCATAATGGCTCGTCTTTAAAGATTGATGAGGTTTTTATACCTGGTAGATCTTCATATTCTTTTATGGTGCAGGCTAAACTGAGCAGCTGAATGAGCCAGCAGCTGTTCGCCATCAAAGACTTAATGTAACCACACGCTAATATCTGAAAAACACAATGATACTATTCAAATGAATTCATGAAACGATATAAAAAAAGAAGTTACTGTGTTGCTGTAAATTTATTTGCTATATCAATATAACACCAGAATGATGTTTTAATTGTTCTATATTCATTACTTTTACCTCTCTATCAAACTCCCATGTTAATTTTCATAGTGATCTTTACATGTGTCAAATCATTTTAAAACTTTGTGAATTCATACTCAACAAGTCATCATTTTACATCCAATAACTGTTCACTTGTTGTGAATAGCAGCTTTAAAAAAGTAAAAAGACTGCATTCTGATTACAAAGGTGTTCCGTTTTCCAGAACTCACAGCGAAGACGTTCTTCATGGTGATGACGAAGACGTTGTAAGCGATGAGGAAGTCCCAGTAACGCAGGATCTCTTTAATAGGCTTGAGTAAAAGCTCCCCGCCAAACAACAGGAAATAAAAGCATGCCACCAGGTACCCCATACAGAAGATGCTGATGCGAGTGGTCCCCGTGAAGAAGATGATGGTGAGGACGAACCAGAAAAGATAGCTGAACATGATGACCTTCAACATGTCCAAATACGACCTGAGCGGAGGAGAAGTATAATCATGAAACACTATAGCATATATAACACTACAGCCATACTTTATTTTACTGGACAAGCCTTTTTATCTATTGAGAAATAATACACTTTTGAACACCAAAAGTGTACTTTAATCATTCAGTTATATGGCTAACAAGTTCAGTACATAATAAGCAGACTACGGTATTTTTAGTTTAAAAGAAGTATACAACAGTAATAGCGCACTAGACAAATCTTTTTGTTGTGATGGATATTAGACGACCTAATAAGCAAATCGATATCTAGATTCCTTCACATGATGCTCATTTTATCACACACTAAAAGCTGGCACGGATCCCTCGGAATGCACTTTAGACGGGCCACTCCAAAGGTTAAAGTGCATCCTCTCTGTTTGCAGACAGACGTGGTGTTTAGCCACAGGCCCGTACTAAAAGCAATGATGAAAAGCTGAGATGTTCAGCATTGATGGACCACAACAAGCAGAAGCTTCCTCCTTTAAAATCAATCACCTTGTAGAAAAAAACATCAGTCCATACTTAAAAGCTACTTATTGGGTTAGAGCTCAGACAGAGAGAGAGAGCGGGCGATGGCGTGTTATGGATTTTTCCCCTCTTTCTGCAATATGAGCTGTGGAAATTCTTGGAAAGTGATTGTGAAAAAAGAGCTGGAGTCGAGTGACATGTAAACGCAGATGAAAGCGCTTCTCTTATACTGATCTTCGGGGTACCTGCAGTGAATGAAGTCTGGTACGGGGTTGTGAACGCTGAACGAGGCCGCGTCCAGGTCTCGACAGATCTCAACGTTGTCTCCGGCCATCAGACGGACGGCTGCTTTATTTTCCTCGTCGAACACCTGCCTTTGCAGCGACGCACACAGCAAGAGCATGAAGTCATCTACGTGATAAAAAAGATGACGTTTACTCGAAATGAATCTTAAATTAAATAATTACTTTGTTCTTTATAATTTATCTAAAAAACAATATCTGACAACATTCTACAATCTGCCAATTTTATTGAGGCTTCAGAATCATGTCAATAAGTGATCCATACTCTAATGATAAACTTAAAAAAACATCTGTAATGTTTTACGTTTATGTAGAGTGATAGAAAACAAAAAAAATCCTTTTGACAAGATTTTAGAACCAATGAGAATTGAATTAAGAACCATTTCATTTAGTATCATGCTTGTTTTGATTTTTAATTACTAAATAAAGCAAAATGTCCTAATTTTTGTTTTCACAAATCACAAAGAAATCGCTGAAGTCAGCTAGAATATATCTGATGACATATCTAGATTCTGATGTTAATGTCATGATAGAAAGTACATTTTTGTTTCAATATTTTGGAAACTTATACATTATGAATTTAAAATGACAGATGTTTATTGAAGGAAGAAAAATTGTGTTTAGATAAAGAAGGATGTCATAACTATATTTAAAGGTTATTAGAGATTATTTCTTAAGAGGTTGCAGTATATTTCTATATAATCTCTAGACATAATGTAACACGTTGTTGTATTAACTTACACACAAGGAATACAGAGTTGGGCTGTGTGTGAAAATCCGGCAGGTAGAGCCATTTGATCACATTAGATTCTGTCATGGAGCTGGGAAACCTCCAAGGATAATCTGGAGAACAAGAACAAAATGACTGATGGAGAACAAAATCGGTCAGAAAACATGAGAAATCATGAGACAATCTGTGTTGAAAACTCATTCTGAAAACCCAGGAAGTAAGCAGAAGATAAATCATGTCGAGATAAGTTTAAGATTTACCTCCTGCCTTTACTGAATACATGAAACAACTCAAAGTCTTCGAGTTTTACATTACAAATATAGCTGTATGCAACTTACTACAATAAAATATATGAACTATGTCTTTCTTAGACTAAAAAATACAGACACAAACCTTTACAAGCAGCCGGTGGAATCCCAATACACACAAAATACTGAAAAGTGATGATGCAGGCCAGAAAGCAGCAGTATTTGGGCCAGATCTCAGCGATGGCCTTCCGTCTCCGTCTGTACATGACCACAGCCAGAGCGAAGCCGTGAATCATGGAGTAAAAATCCATCCGCTGACCCAT
Source organism: Triplophysa yarkandensis (assembly GCA_033220385.1). Lineage (NCBI taxonomy): Eukaryota > Metazoa > Chordata > Actinopteri > Cypriniformes > Nemacheilidae > Triplophysa > Triplophysa yarkandensis. The sequence continues at coordinate 3,887,607 of CM065660.1, forward strand.
CACATTGATCGCCAACAAAAAACATATCTGACAAAATACATGAACAAGAAAACTGGCTATTGTGTATGCAGAAGCCCTGAAGTTTTTGTTACTTCTTTCATACTAAAGAAAACATCTGAATTTTATTGCATCAAATAACAAAAAGGATATTGTTCTAAGAAGTGCCATTTAAATATTTGTTTAATCTTTTAAGAAATAAAGTTGTTAAAGAAATAAGTAATAATAAAAGATACATACATTCTTTTTAAAACGTTAATTAACAAAAGGAAATGAATGTTTGAAAAACTGAAAAATACCTCCAGACCAAACTTGTAGAAGAAGTAATTTATAAAATATTTGGCACAATTCACAATCCCGTTGTCAAGGTGTTGGCGGGTGATGTCATGAAAGATGGTCCGGGAGGGCGGAGGAGTAAGCTTGTTTCTCAGACGGAAAAATTCCTGATGTCTGTAAATGGTGACCTCAAAGGCCAAGAAGGCCAACATCAACAAGTTATTCTGACGAAGAAAGACAGAAAACACAATCATTTTCATAACATCAGAAGGCATTAGTAACATTTCCCATTGCACCTCTTTAAACAACATACAGAATCTACAGATTAAAAAACCCCAAGAGATTCTGATCAGATCTAGATGTACCTCTTGATGATATTATAGCTCAATAAATTGATAAATGAATAAAGCTATAATTAAATAAAAATTATTTAACTTTTTTGCATATTTTTCATATTTATGCAACAAAATATAAGGTGGGGCATGAAGATTTTGGAAATACAGTCAAAATATATTTTAAGGAAATAAGACATATCCTGACTTAAACTATAAGGGTTTTACAGGATTTAATAGTTTTGCTTGATGGAATATTGGTGAGTGACAGGGTTGAATGTACGGTGCCTATAGGACATCATCAAACCCTTTATAATAATTGCCGTATTTGTCATTCATAACGTTTCAATCTATTTTACAAATTTGGTCTTACAACATCAAAGCAATGAAAGCCAAAAACACAGTTCTTGAAATGAATACTCAACAAAAACTATAATAACAGGGTTGGACAAGTCATGAGCAGAGCCTCACAGATTCCGAGCTGATACAGACACATCCACAAGAGATGGTGTCTCTTATTAAAGTAAAATGTGTCTCAAATAAGTTAAGTCGAGGGACTGATGACTTTTAACCCTGTTATTTTAGTTTTGTTGTTTCTCATTCATTTGAAAAACTAAGTGTTTATCTATTCATTGGTTTAATGTTGTACAACCAAATCTGTGAATAAAGCTGGAAAAGTTATTTAGATATTGTTTGACCAATTACGTAACTTCTTCAAAGGGTCATGGTGATTTTTCTATAGGTACTGCATGTTTATTGCATACACAGTCAATAATGTAAGGAAAGCCTCACCCTCAGGTTGGGCAGTAAAGCAGTTTTAATCTTGTAAAGTCCGACCCAGTTGGCAGGGTCTACTGATTTATCGTAGAGTAGCGATGATTTCATTTTATTTTTCTGTTCCTCGCTGTAATTAATCGGCTGTGAAGAAAACATGGATGCAGAGTCTTGAATAAAAGAAGGTCATATTATAGAATGACATATATAATAAAAAATGGGCATTATATGCATTTAAATCGATTTATCAGGGACACCTGTCCCTTAACTCAAATCCGTTTGGAAGGAAACCGACCATGCTACAGTTGCTTGAGTAGTTATCGGGTTGAATGGATTGAAGCTGATAGAACATCTTGCAGACGATGACAACACATGTCCACACGGTACAAATGCTTGAAGCCAGAACTCTGAACTGCTTATAGGGCAGAGCGAACGTCCATGAGATCAGAAACACATAGTTCAGCAGCGAGACCTGTGACAGATGGAACAGAAACACCTTCAACCTCACGAGGACCTGAATGAGACCACTGATAACTTCCCATTCAAATACGAAAGCACGAATGTCCTGAAGTAATTCTTCACCTCTTTAAGAGACAGAACGATGATGTAGGTTGATACAAGCTTGATGATGTGCATCTCCAGAAGCCACCAGACAAAGACCTTAAGTTTATGAAAGTACTCCAGAAAGCGGAGGAACAGCACTGTGAGACGGTCCACCACCAGATGCCATTTACTCTTCAGATCTGAAACACCAAACCACAAGATAAGAAAATATATAAAGGAAATATCTCATTCCTATGACATGAAAAACAACACTCATGGGATAACAACACTTTTGATCGCTCATACTTGAAAGCAAAGCATCGCTTCATATATAATACTGTTTTTAAATCTACGGAACATAAAATGTGAACTATAGTCAGAATCTTTTTCAACATTTTGAAGAAAACTAAAAACTCTAAATACAATAAATAAAAACTACAATGTATTGTTGATATGTTATTTAAACATCCTATTCTATTCCAGATCATGTTGTATTCAATAGTAGAAAAGAAAAAGAAAGTAGAGTATAACTGACTGGAATGTGAGTGAAATTGACCGGAGGTACTCATTGGTTACATTTTAAAATGACAGAAAATAAGAAAAGTTAATGGAATGTCATTTTTTTAAACAATACACAGTGGAACTGAATATGATAGAATTAGTATTCTGGTTTTAATTTAGAAGTTAAAGGAATAGAAATGTACATAACAGTATAAAACTGAATAGAATCACATGCTCTTTATTAGAATGACATAAGAGCACAACAATATGAACTTAGTGAAATAGAAGTACTTTTCAGTTTGGTTATATTGTAGATTAAGTTAATGAAATGCAATTGTGCGTAAAATATAAAAGTGAACAACGACAACAGAACCATAAAGAACAATATAGAAAAAAAAGAATAGATGTACACTATGCTCCTATATTGGACTATCGATAAATAAATTCTATATTACAGTTTGATGTGTTTGTCAGTATTTTGGGGTGTGAACATGATGGTGTGTCTCACCTCAGATCATTTTAATATGAAAAGCATGCTATCACTAAGAGGCAGGATCACATTTACCATAATGAGGCTATACAGAAGAAACCATTTCTTCTTGCTTTTAAACAGATTACATAAAAATACATTATTATATATCATATATATATAATACATATGTATGAAAAATACATATATCCATGCATATATTTAATTTGTATGTGAGACAAGTACTCAATGAGATTCATGTTGTTTAATTTATGTGTTCGTGATAAAACTTGTCAGAGACCAAAACGACAAAAAGCTCTCTCTCTATCCTTTTTTATAAAAGAACAATGTATGTAAAAGTAGACCCCTTACAGATCTGAATGATGTGTTGGTTGAATCTGTATGAAAAAAAAAATGAGGGGATATTTACTACAGAACATGGGAGTGAGTTAAGAAGAAGACCTGAGCTCTGATCTGAAGGTGGTTCTGGATCTGTGGCTGCGCTCAACTGCTGAAGGTCCTCCTGACTGGACAGATGAGCAGAATGAATGGATAAAGATTCCTTCTTCTTGTCTTCATCCACACAGTCCACAACCAGTATCTCACTGCCACAGTCTTTCTCCTGGGTTTCCTTGAGAAGAGGCTCAGGAGATGTGCTGCACATCGTAAGATCTGCCAAACTTCCTTCTGGATGCGCCAGTCTGCGATAACCAACATTGTTAACATTAATACACATTCATAAATAAAAGTATGGGGGGGTCACAACTGTTGTATGATTCTTCAAATAGAGACGGAAATCTGACAACACCAAAATAAAATGTAAATTAATATCCAAAATGTATATATATATATATGTATATATATACATATATGTTTAAATGCACATTTGTTTTTTGTACAGATATATTTAATAAAAAAGAAGTCCTAAAATTCAATTTTTGATTACTTGTTCTTAATTGTAGGCAGCTTTTAACCTTATTGGTCTTAGTTTATTAAAATTCTATTTATGAGTTATTTGAAATTAAATGAATTAGCTGCCCACTGCTCCGGGTTTGTGTGTATCACGACTCACTGAATGGTTAAATGCAGAGGTCACATTTCGGGTATGAATCCCCATTTTTAATATATATTTAATATCAGTAAAAGTGACCTATTTGTTACTTAACGTATGAAGTTATATGAAGTACAACTCATTTAACTACTAAGGCGGTTCAATATTTATTTATTTTGATATAAAATGTTTAAAACATTATGTAATGCTATATGAATATATATATATATATATATATATATATATATATAATATAAATACCATAAAAATATATCAATTTAAAAGTTAAAATATTTAAGGCAGCTTCTTAACTTAGGTTTGAAATAGGTTACAAATTTAAACAGTGATTCTAAAACCTGAAAAAAGAGCAGAAACAAATCTGACAAATGTTTATTTTGAATTCTTTCCACAATAAAATATTGAATCATTTTAAGACATAAATCATATTCTTTCCTCTCTATTCAAAGAATCATAGATAACCTTAAGTTGTTTGTTTGATCTTGGATGACATGCAGATTATTGAGGTTGTAAAACCCTCCAGATGAATCAGATGTGTCTTGTCAATGACATAAACCTTCAATCAGGATTTTTAATTATCGTTTCAATTCCACAGGCAGGCTTTGAATGGAAAGCTGTGTGCATTAGATCCAAAAAGATCAAGCCGGTTTGCAATACACTGTCAGGAGCCGTCTTGAAGGAAGCAATGCATATGTCTTTGCAAAAATATAACCATAAACAACCGTAAACAAAGAAAAACCATAAGAAATAATTCATCCATAACTCTGAATGTCATTATAAGAGCACATCGTCCAGATGCCCGTCACTGTTTTAAGGGATATCAACGCTTGCATGATGAGGCTTCATGTCATATCGAGCTTTACCTCCCGTATACCACACTTACTTGTTCTGAGATGATGATATTTTTTGCTTGAGGCTGTTAAAGTAATTTACATAATGAAATCAAGGCAAGAAACGTGTCATAACTCAATAACTCTAGATGTTGAGATAATTAATGATTGACAGAAAGAGAGAAGTGAGGAGAGGAACGTGCATTTCACATCATGCCTTCATTTTAAGGATGTGGTGGTTGAGGGAAAGTTATTTAGGATTCTGATGTTAGGATGTTTAATGGGACGTATCTGGATGCAGATGACAAGGCAAAGACAACATGAAATCAACATAAACCCTTTTCCTCTATGAATACACAATCTTTCTTTTGCTACGCCTCCTAAAATGACTCGTCCGGTAGCCATTTACTACCATATTATTATAGTTTATTGTACAGAAACATAAGACGAAAATATGGTGCATTAAAGATTCTGACACATTATATGTAAAAACATTAAATCATAATAAAAAATTCTAAAAATAATCTATTTAATCTGTTTATTTATTTATATTTTTATATTAATATTTTTTGTTTTTTCATTTTATTATTTATTTGTTTATGACTGCTTTTATTAACATAATTAATTATATGAAAAAATGGCATTTTATTTTACCAAAAAATGTGACATTTATTGAAATTAAATAAAATATTTTAAAATATTAGAAAACTATAAATACAAATTTATTACAAAAACTACAAAAACTTAAACAAGCAAAGCTGGCCACATTTAAAATCGTTCATAATTTTCATTTTATTTTTTTTATTTTTCTTATCCTTTACCAATTTAGATATACAAAAAGTCTTATTCTAAGACCGTCAATAAATATTCTCATTTCTTGGGATAAGAATTCTGCATGAATGCTTAGAAGGATCATGTGTTATCATGTGTTTTCTGATACGATTCTAATAATTAATTTCAACGTAGTAACATCCAATTCAGTTCTGACCAATGAAAAGGTGCAATTAAGGGTGTTAAGGAAGTAAAAGGGGTTGCACATGTTGTTTCATGTTGACATTGTAATAAGTTAGGTTACAATTCTCAGGGAACAACGTCATAAAGTCATATGATATAGCTTTCAGTCTAGACATGAAATACAGTTGGTTGATGTGATGATATTTCAGTAATATTTGGTGGACTGACAAACAGGAGAGAGGGGAAAGAAATGAGGGAAGAGGTGAACATTCTCTGTGATATCCGGGGATGCCAGAAAAAGAAAGCGGACACCCACCTATCCACGATCATAAAGATACGACCACTGACTTTAGCATAGCTGTTGCATGAGAGATGGCAGGAGAGAGATGCAAACAGATGATTGGTTAAAAGAAAAGAAATGAACAGAATAAAGATGATGGTTTAAAAACACAAGAACTACCTTCTGCTTCAGATTCCACTGAAGGACAAACATTATAAAGAAAAGTAAAACCATCAAAACCACAAAACCACAAAGTCATGGTAAAAGTTAAGTTTATCCAAAAATCATAATTTTGGTCCAGTTCAAAACCGTCCGTGGTCCACAGCAAAACACAAGGGGGTTTGGGAATGGAACATTACAGATTAGATTTTTTGGTTGAAAATGCCAACTGCAAAGAAGTGGGTTAACCATAAAAAGTATAAAGTAAAGTTACATCTCTGTGCAAAAACATTTGATATCCATGTTATATATATATATATATATATATATAAGCACAAAAAAACTTCGATAAAAACATTCAAAGCTGAATAGCTAATTTTGTACCCAATTCATAGTAAAAGAACATAGAATTCAATTCTTGCCATTACCTGTATATGTTGCTCTCCTCTTTACTGATGACAGCTTTGAGATCGGTGAGCTGGAGAAAATGATCGTGGAAGTAATGCAGGTGTAAGATACACACCAGCAGGAATGAAGTCGGGATGAAGATTCGAGTGAATAATTCTGAGAGGTTATACTTCACAAGTCCGATGTCATTCAGTCTGCAGAGAAACACACAAAGAGAGAAAATGTATAGCCAAATCATATCACTGTATATTACTCTATTCAGACACTTTATATATATTTCATTTACTATTTTATATTATTGCACCACCTTTAAGTTTGGGAATACAAATGGACCATTTTGCCATGCTAATAAACTCCCTTAAATAGAAATTAAATTGACATTGAGGGCAGAGAGAGAAAGAGGAAAGGTGTCCGGTCAGTTTCATGTATACATCTGATGCAAAGCTGTTCTAAGTAACTATAGTTACTGTAGAAAAGTGTAGGAACCAATTCTTTTTGGTTGGCCTGCTGAACATATGTATTTGTACTCTGGTGTACTATATGTTAATTCTGTAGTTCCTTTGGTTTAACAACAAATGTAACAACAAATGCAAGTTAAACTACCCCTTCTCTAGTAAAATCGAGATTTTTTTCACCTTACACAAGCATACCCGTAAGAATATTAAACATGGTTTAACTATAATTAAAGTGTAGTGCACTCGCCTTTACAGAAAACATTTGTGCGTTATGATACTTGACTGCACATTTTATAATAGTGACGCTATAGTCAATTTCAGAGTACTATCATTAAAACCCAGCTTATCATGGTTAAACCGTGGTACATTTTCATGATCTGAATGCAGTTAGTTCTGGATATACCCGGGTTTAAGTCTCATTTGTATCTCAGATGTTTTTCGTAAGAAAGAGTCAGAAATGTCACCATTAAAGCTTCAGAAGAATGTCTCAAACTGAGCTCAAATTTGTCAAGAATGAAAGAAAAAGTCAATATTATTGAAAATCTTTAACATCAGATTTACTCTATACCAGATTTATTACCTCTATAATCTACATTCATTTGTTACTCCATAATCTTCATGTATTTCAACAATTACACTCTCTTTTCATAATGTCACGGGCCATTTTAGGGGAAACATCTAAGTCAAAGATAAATAAACACAACAGAAAACTCCATCTACAATTCTCTTAATGGGAATTTAAAACTCACACTTGTGGTGAAATGTTCGTCATTTTGGACCAGGTTTCAATGGCATTCTCAAACTGACAGGTGTAGATCAGGATGAGCACTAGCATGGTGTACACAACCACAGACATCCAGAAATACTTCAAGATCCTACGCCACCATTCATAATGAACCTGATGAGAAGATGAAAAAACGGTCAATCACTTCAATTTCGTTGTGTTCAACGTGATTGACAGGCCTTTAAGGAAAGCCCTGTCCACAGCACCTGATACAGAGCCACGCAGAAGAGAAACATCATCATGTAGACGATCTTGTACATGACCATTTTTCCCTCAAAGCTGACGAAGAAGAACATTCCTCCACAGACGTAGATCCAGTATTTCACCAGCAGAGCCATGACCAGCTTCCCCAACACCTGCATCAGGTCATTCTCATCACCCTTCTCTTCCTCATTCTCTTCATCTATAAACGAGATGAAAAACTTCAGGAGGTGATGAATAGTTGAAGCTTAAGTAAGATAGGACCGGACAGGTTATACTGTATGCAATAAAGGAAATATGCACCTTTCTTCTGCTCCTCTACTTTAACATCTGAGAGATGCTCCTCCTCCTTCATCTTCTCTCGTCGCTCCATCAACGTCTGTCTCAGCAGCAACCAAAAACTCAACTGACACAGAACCTGATGCAGAACAAGATTAACAAAAGGACAGAATAAAAAACATCAAGCTTTTCTGAAGGTGAGAGGTCGGAGCAAGGCGATAGCACAGCCAGAGTCATGGGTTAGAAAAAATGAAATCCGTTTTGCGAAATAGGATTATGTTCATACTTATTAAAAGAAAAATATATAGCACTGCTGATCATCTCAAAAAGCAAATACTTTCACTAACTTTGGTGCCGAGTTCGCTGACGGGTTTATCCGCCTTACGGAAGAATCCGGCCACCGGTTCTATCTGCTCGAAGCTCCAGATGTACTGAAGGACCAACAGGAAGTTTCCATATGCCACCATGAAGGGTGAAGTCAACATTGCATACTTTCTCCGGTCTCGCACCATCCACAGAGTACACGACCACAGCAGAAACACAAACGTTAACCAGCTGATGTATGTTATACTCCATGCCTTCAAAGAGAACAACACAAAACATGATGGCACAAAAACACTGATCCTACAAAATAAGAATTTGGAATCTCCTCTCAAGGCGCTCCAAACACAGAAGGAGATGTTTGGGTGGCATGAGGAGATGATGACCTTTAACCTCCTCACCATCATAGCAATGAGAGCACAGATGTAGCTTTGCTTCATGATGAACTTGAACACTTTTACGAGAGCTCCTGGTGGTCCTCCTTCTTCTTCCTCTTCATCCCCATCCTCTTCAGTCTTCTCCTCTTCCTCATCTTCCAGCTCATAGTTCTGAGCCTCTGAGTCTTGAGTCTCATCCATGTATTCAAGTGTCTTCTCTATTTGAGTCAATAACACAATAATGTCTTTATATGGGTGTGATGCACTGAAAGAGTTGACATTCATAAAACCTTAAGCTTTATTTGTCTACTTTTTATATTTTATACTGTCTTTTTGTTATTGCATTTGTGCACTTTTCTGCATTTTGACCTTATGCGTTTCTTGAAAGAAATAATTACGATAAAGATCTAGAACCATGAAAATGCCAAATCCTTATTGAAATCAACTCTCTCTCTCTATATACATATATATATATAAATATTCAAATTATACAAATTATTAAAAAAAACTTTTCAACCTATTAAACTCATAAACTCATTCCTAAGTTAACAAAATGACAACTTTATAGAAAGGTTGTGTCATTGTTGATGAATGCAACATTTCCTTTAAGATAGCAATATATCAGCTCTAAAGTTAATATCAATTTTGATATTTTTAGAAGCTAAGGTACATGAATGTGTCTTACCATCGGACTGTATGTGTTGATCTACTTTATATTGTGGGGTGGAGAATCTGTCCAGACTCACAGGTCCGTTCTCAATGGGCACTGCAGACACGTAGTCAAATGATGTTCCATTGGACGTCACAATAACAACCTGTAAGACAAAAGACAAAGCAATTACACAAAACACATAAGAATCATTTCTGTCCAAATAATACGACAAACATGCAAAATGATGAATGCTGTCAAAACTGTCTGGACATTGTCACTAATGGTACACATACATATGTTTAAAAATAAACACAAAAACACACAATCAGAACCTTAAATAATACGTATATTATACAGCTGTTTTTAAGATAAGAGAATTATAAAAAAAGCAGTGATGAACTATAAAAGGCCTTGTTTGTGCAATATATAAATATAGAAATGTTCTTACTTAGATTTATTCTGTTTAATAGACTTTTAGATATATATTTTTAGATAAAAATGTCATCTTGCCTGTTGTGGTCTACTTGAATCAATGCTGGCAATTGACATTACATTGACAATCATTCATTCAAAGCCATAAAAAATAAATAAAAATTGATTTAAGACAAGTGTTTGGAAGTGTATATAACCTTACAAGTCCAGGTCACATATCATCAGAAAACCATGATTTTTTGAGTTTTAAAACATATTTCATTACTGTATACTAAAAAATATTTTCCCTGGAATAGCAAATTAAAATAACCCTCTGAAATGTTACTTTCAATGGACAGAACTGTGCGTTATGAGAGAACTTCTACATTATGAGAGATAATTTTAAAGTGTAGAGAGGGAAACGGATCAGAAAAAGACCTTGAGTCAGGATTAAAACACATGTCGCTCGCTGTATGCCAACGCACATGTCATCTCCGTAAAATTTTCCTTTTGATTTTTCATTTGATAATGAAACAGAGTTGAAACGTGACCTCTGACAAACAGTCACTACAGTACTAAACCTAAAACCACGCCACACCACGAGCATCACAAACACAAACATGAGAATCCCTCCGGCTACTGTATATCTGTCTGCAGTTCAAATGATCAAACACAGAATTACATAAGATGCCAAACCTCGGAGGTGCTGTAAGCATCCTGAGTGGAAATAAGCTAAAGAGAGAGAGAGACAAAAAGAGACAGCAGACGAGGTTAGGTGAATGTATCGACGACATCAAGAAGATCAATAACATTATGTTGTTCTCTAACATCAGTGCTGAGCTGAGCAAAACCAACAGAACACAGATAGAGACGAGAGCTCAGAGAATAACCTTTACTGCTGAGGAGAGCGCTCAGAGGCAATACAACCGCCAGAAATATGAAGAAACCATTCAAAATTAATTTCAAATCATCAATGTCATGAGTATTGGGATGATTTAGTTCAGTAACTATTGAAGTTCAACAAAATCAAACCTCAGGAGTGACACAATCATCCAATAGCAATGTGATTAACTGACAACATGAAAACTGTCATAAAAATGCAGGTTATCACATGAAAGAAATAGAAGAACCTTTCTGACGTTCATAAAGAAATATTACTGTTACGCTGATCAAAAGTAAACATACACTTATTTCTCTTCATTTTCTGCAAATAAAGGAAAATAGAAATAATATTTTTATTTGAAGTAAATATAAGGCATATGCCTTAGCACATAACTATAAATAGAATACAATGGTATTGTTAATACTTACAAACTTTGAATTTACAGATACATATACACATATATACTAGATATAGAAATTAAGTTAGTTTGGTTAGGGCTGAAATTGACTTTGAATAAAAATGTAATCACACACTCAATCCTAAAGAAAAAGAAATTGTGGAGTGACGGTGTTGACCTTCATTGTTTCCAAACTTCTTTCCTAGTTTCTTGGATTGCTATGACGTAACACACCTTTACTCTGTGTTCTTTATGCTTTGGTTTGTATAACGCTGCTCTCTTACATTTCTTTCCTCTGTTTTCTGACGGGCTCTCCACCAGAGCAGACGCTTCCGGTCGGATGTGTGAGCCACATTGTTTCCTACTTTCTCCTCCTCCTCCTTATCCTCTTCATCCTCTTCCTGAAGAAAGATCAACACAAAAATATGAGAACTTACATTAGACAAACCTGCCAGAATGCCCCAAAAAACTAAACTCATAGACACAACATCAAAACCAATGCCTGCAGAAACATTGAACTGCGTGTAAAGTCTGGCACTTCTCAGATTTACGGCGTCATTATGATCATGACATCATACTTTAATCAAATCCAGAAGGCCTTGAATCGATAAACACACACATACAAGGGTTTACTGGAGATCATGTGTATTGATTCCTCTATAAACCTGTTAAGGACAGATGGTGAAGGGTGAAAAAATGATTGAAAAAGATGGTCATCCCATTGTGACATACATCAATGTGACTATAATCTAAAAATCTATAAATTAATTTTATGGATCATTAATATTAAGGTATGAGGGTCAGTAAATAAAGACATTTTTGGGGGAAAAGTCCCACGTCACACCCTGGTTGTGTTCACAGTCTCTCTCTGTGTGGATTTCAATGTGACAGTTTCCTTGAAAAATTACAATTCTGTCTTCATTTACCAAAAATCATTGGTACCCTTATTTTTTCTATTTTATAGACACAAAACCGACTCATGTGAAAGGGGAGCAATATTTCCCTGTTGCAAACATTCATCAAAATTGAAAAGTCATATCGATTTAAAATCGAGGAAAGAAAGTGATGACACAATCTTCATTTTTGACTATCACTTTAAATTAAGAGATTAAAAAACATGTCACAGGTTATCAACGTAAAAAAACTATGTATAAAAATCTTGACATCACCAAGAATTGAGGAACAAACATTCAAAATCACATATCTGTATTTAAACTCCACAATCACTGATAATTAATTATTTTTATAATAATGAAACATGTAGAAATAATGTTCTTAAATATCTCAAAATATGTAGCGATTGTTAAAAACGATAATGATCAGGTTCAATATATCCTGTCAATCAAAAAATTCGTGTATACAAACTGTTAGAAACATCACCTGATCGATGTTCAATGTTGATAGGTGTTATGTGAATTAAAAACATTCAGAAAATAAATAATAATAATAGTTTTCACAATGTAGTTATGTTAATATAAACACATAACTATCAGTATTAACAGATATTACTTTGAATAATTGTCTCTCTGTGTCTATAAATATTTAATATCGCTGCATATCTATAATTATTGCATCTCTGTCACCATCCTTGTTTGAATCATAATGTAGCAGGTTACTTAACATTCTTATATAATGTGGGATAATGTAAAAATAAAGATGCAAAAAAACATATGTCTGCTCAACTGATAAATCGTTATAATAATATTTTCGTTTAAATGATTTTTGTTATTTCCTAAGAAAAAATAATGAATTGAATGCAGTACGAAGCTCACCACAATCATGGGGTCCTGCAGCCACAAACGGATCAAGGTGGCCAGTGTGTAATAAAGCAACAAGAGCATGATGGGATTGACAAAATGATGCCACTTCAGGCCATCATTGACAGCCAGCTTCCATGTAGAAGAACAGTCTGTGCGAATGATGGAAGAAATACCAAACACACTGTAGGAGAAGGTAAAGATGAAAAGATTTACATGTTATAAACATTCTGTTACATATTTATGAAAATCCAAATACTCCATTTTTAACTTATAAACATTTTAATCCGTTTCACATGCTGTTGTGACCAGAAATGGAAAGGTCACATGACCAAATCCCATGTAAAGGGAAAACAGGAAGTGATGTAGAGCGCAAAATCAACACTGTCACTCAGCGGTGATGCAGATCAAGGCGACATCTCTTTCACCAGAAACAATTAGGCCACAATACACACACACACATGCGCACGCGGGCACGCACACAAACATAAAACCACTTTTAAACAAAATAACCCACACAAGAACAGCTGAAATATTCTGTATATAACTGAACGGACTGAACTTTTTTTTGTTGGATAAGGTAAGATAGGGTGAGAAGTAAGCTTTGCCAACAAAACAAACAAAAGAAAACAAAAGAAAACAAAACAAACAAAAGAAAACAAAAGAAAACAAAACAAAACAAAAGAAAACAAAAGAAAACAAAACAAAACAAAAGAAAACAAAAGAAAAGAAAACAAAACAAAACAAAAGAAAACAAAAGAAAACAAAACAAAACAAAAGAAAACAAAAGAAAAGAAAACAAAACAAAAATCTAAAACACATTTTAATGGGACGAAAATTCGTTGGCGTACATTGTTAAACAAATAGCACACATGTGTTCTTCTGTTTAGACTTCAGAGGTAAAAAGTGTAAGACTAAAGCTGTTAAACTGAAACAGAAGTTTGCATTCAATAACATGGAATTTAAATATGATTATTTGTGTTCCCTATCCAGCAAGTTTTCTAGATTTGTCCTGACATGTCCTTTATTCAGAAAAAGACGTCCACTAGTTTAAAAGGAAATAGGTTGAATATGTTCAGTGAATGTCTCTTTAACCTATGTAAATGTAAACCCACAATATTCTGAATATTTCTAAAGTGGGGCACAACAATGAGATCAAATAGAGTTCAAACGCAGCATCTCTACTATACATAGACCTTATGGAATCAATGCTCATGAAGAGAGTCAAGGACAACAGCACCAGAGCCCGAGTCAGCACGTCATCGCCTACGAATGTACAAAACTATTTACACAAACCCTGATCTGAAAATACAGAGAGAAATGAACTCTGAGAGTCAGCTGATGATAAAGTTTAGGTTTGTAAATGTGTTCAGTTACACAGATGCTCTGTTTTTAAAACCATAAACCCTTCCACATTTAGACAGCATCATCCTTCTGAAGCCTTTAAAGGACACAAAATACATCTACTGTAGATGTTATCCAGTATTGTAAGGTGAGCCCCTAAACCTGTTGTTATTTTTATGATCGCAAGAATTAAACAAAAGCAAATCTCCAAACAACAAGCGAACAACGTGTGGCAGATGTGCCTTTATACAGAACTATTCTCATAACACCTCCAGCATGCAACTCTCTAGTTCACGTGTGTCGAGCTTTTGTGAACGGGCTTTTGTCAGAACAGATGGAAAACATGATCTTTTATCCATCACACCTTTTAAATCATGTCTGTCTATTCTACGCTGCAGGGCATGATGGGAAATACTCATCTATTATTGATGCGGAAGTCCAGATACACATAAGACATATGATGTTAGAAAATGTTCTTAGCTTGTTCATTTATATATATATATATATATATATATCACAGAGAGATACAGACTCAGATAGAAATATTATTGACAGTCAGACAGAAATAGAGAGGAAGACTAAAAAACGCACACACACACACACACACACACACACACACACACACACACACACACACACACACACACACACACACACACACACACACACACACACACACACACACACATAGTTTAAAATAGTGATGAACTGACAGAATGAAGGACATCATTGATGATCTCTAACCTGCTGTAGCTGTCGTTGGGTCTGATGGCCTCCTGAAGGAACTGAAACTGGTTAGAATAAAGGATCAGGAGATGTCCAGCGCTGAAGATGGACATGAGAACACAAAGACAGCTGAAGAGAAGAGTGTCAAAGGTCCGGCAGAATGACCACCAGGTGCACAGACCCAGAAACACAAAGAAGTAGACTGCAGACGTCAGAGAGGGAAGCATGATACCTGCAGACCAGACCCAGAAAGAACTCTCAACAACAACCCTCTCATCAATCAAATAATTATTATAAAAAGAAGATATTTTGAAGAATGCTGATAGCCAAACAAACATAATAATAAACACAAAATAACTCAGACTTTTCTCAAAATATCTTCATTATTTTGGCCTAAACTATTACACCGAAGCAGATTTCTGACCTGTTAATCCCAGCAGAATGGTGACCACCACTTGTCCAGCAGTTGTGATCAGGTTACCGATGACCTCTTTGACTTTACTCGCCATTCCTGCTACAAAACGTAAGACTTTCATCTTTGTGCTCTCCTGAACCTCTTCTTCCTCCTCTTCATCCTCCAGTCCTTCATCCTCAAGATCCTCGTCCTCAGCTTCATCTTCCGCATCAAAATCTTCATCCACGAGCATGTCCTCATCATCATCATCATCCTCATCCAGTTCAACCTTCTCTTCGCACTCAGCCTGTGTGTCCAAGATATCATTGGTTTCAGAAGAGTTCTCAAAGTTCATGATACTCTAGTACATTCTGATCACAGTCAAGTGTTTCATGTTGGATTGGTTCTGGATTAAATCTCTTTGAATCAAACCCACAAATAATAAATATAAGCTGCGTTTTAACAGCACAATATTTCCGGCCTTTAGCAAGCAAGGACAAACAACAACACAACAATAAAAATGCAACTATAGCATGAACCAATATTTTTTATTTTTCTCTAACTTTGTAATAACTCTACCCTCAAATCAAAGACATATATTACATTATGTTTCTGCAAATCTGAATGATAACCACAAATGAACCGTGGTTTTGAGACAGTGAACCATATTTAACCATGATATTTGAGTTGGTTTAAATAAATACAAATAAAAAACATGGATGTATTGTTTTAATATAATAAAAAACCAAGGTTAGATTTTTTTGGTAATAAGACTGCAGTTGCAACCATTCACGTCTAAAGTATAGACATTATATGCTTGCTAGTTCCCAAGAGTCTTTAAAATATCTTCTTTTGTGTTCTTCAGAAGAAAGAACGTTTGAGCAGATGATGATAGAATTTAGATTTTGGAGTGAACTATCGCTTTAAGCGTGTGAACGCTTACTCATAATCACACTCATAATCACATGGGCAGTCGTGGCCTGGTGGTTCAGGTCATGGACTCGTGATCCAAAGGTTGCTGGTTCGAGACTCGGAACCAGCGGGAATACCACGACTGAGGTGAGTCCCTTGAGCACTGCTCCGGGTGTGTGTTCACAGTGTGTGTGTGTTCACTTACTGGATGGGTTAAATGCAGAGCACAAATTCCGAGTATGGAACACCATACTCGGCAATACGTCACTTCATTTCACTACAGTGTGTGCCATGACCTTCACTTTGAGGTCAGAGGTCACCCCTATGATGAACTCTTGTCTGTGTTTATATGAACATGTGTAACAGCAGGTGTGTTTAAAAGACACTTCACCTCACAAACCAAAAATTCTTTCAAGATTTATTCATCCATTCCAAACCTTTATGACATTCTTCACAGAACACAAAAGAAGACACTTGACTTCTTCAAGTTTGAGTATCATCCTTCTGATGATACTCAAACAACATTGACTGATTTCTATTGTGTGAATTTTTTTTAAATATCTTCTGTTTTACTGAAGAAAGAATTGCTTATGAATGAAATGTTGGGATATAAATATGATGACAGGAATAACGTTTTTGTGTAAATGATGTACCTGTTCCTCAGCATCAAAGTCGTGGTTGTCCTGGGCCATGTCCTCTGTGGGACGTTTGTGTACCAAACTTCTGCACAGCATCCATGCCGACAAGCTCGCTATAAACATGCCGATGTCCGGAAGGAAAACTCGAATGCCATTGCCTGCGTCTGCTCCGATGACACTACACAAACACAAAGCCAGTTGTCATTCACTGACGTGCACATACATGAAAACAAATACACAAGAATGAAACTCAACAAGCAGGTCACGGAAAAAAAACTGGACCCGATGTCTGCGTCTCTTTTTTTAAAATAAATAAAAATAAAACAAGAACAAAATTAAAACAGAACACCGACATCAGGCCTTTGAATCTTCTTTTACATATGATTGTCTTTATGGTTTATGAGATTCCCATCATTCGCCTGATGTGTTACAGGTGATCATGAATGTAAGAAATAAACATCGGCAGAATTCCTGTAAAACCTCACAGCATCTGGGGGAAAGCAGTATTTTCCACACATGTGTTGTGTGCTGGAATTCCCTGTTTTAAACGCTTCTCCACCCAGTTCAATAAAAATCAGACGTGCCCTGTGGTAAAACCCTATAAATGTTTCTCATAAAAAGCATACTGTGTTCTTCCACAACAGAGAAAATAAAATCCAGAATTACTTCTAAAAGAAACGGTTGACGGGAGAAGTTTAACTTATTCTGCTTTTGTCATTATTTAAAGACTCACATGACCATCATTAAACAAAATAATCTTACATATATGGAATGATTAATATATATAGCAATGTTTATTATAATTATTTATTTATACAGTTGTATAAAATATGCACTAATTCACAAAATAAAATAAGTTTACACCCTTCATTTTCTATTGACATCCCAGAGATACATGCAACATTAAATATCAAAATCTCAAGTCGCAACATAAAAAATCAATAAAGGTGGGGTAACCCATTTCTGAAAACACTTAGAAAGTTTGGTTGTCCATTCAAACAACAACAGAAATCGATATTTAATTGTATATTAATTTCTGACACTGAAGACACTGAAATCTCACAAATGTCTCCATTAGAGTTTTAGAAGAGATCTCAAAAATGTCTCAAACTGAACTCAGATTTGCCAAGTCTGCACTCTAAAGTCTAGATTATTAAAGATCTCAGTATGAACTCAACGTTTCTCAACAGAATCCAGATTATTGTACCTCAAAAATCTACATTTCTTTACACCTCCAGACTATTTACGTTTCATGAGAAACATCTGAGAATTAAATGAAACAAACCTTGGCTAATAAACAGAACAAAACAGATAGCAACAAACAAACATTCCATTTTCAAAAAAAAATCCAAATGTCTTTGATCCAAATGAGTTTCTTTGGTTTAAATTAAATCGCTTACAATAAACAACTCTTGTTGTCATGTTGCTTGGTACAAAATACCAAGCGGGCAAAAACAAAGTATCACTTTCTTCCAATAAAGCCCAATATTCCCATTATCTGTAAGTCAACTTCCGACCTCATCCGTGTTGATAAAACACACCATTACTTTCCGATCACAATCTCACCGCTTGGATAAGTGTTTTTCACAACCAGAGATCTACTTCACCCTGACGTCCAGCTTTTAAGACCAGTGGGTTTTACACATCTCCCACGGTCAGATTCCCTGGCGGAGCGGGGCGTGAGTGCACGGTTATTTCACGGATAGATGCCTACACTCAACTAACGGGTCAATTAGAAGCATAAACAGTTTACAGCCCAGCTTCCTGCCACTTACAGTGAATCAAGCCATCCGACCACGGCTGCTTGGAAAAGGTGCCTGTCGGAGATTCCCGTACTCAGAAAACCGCAGCCAATAGAATTACGGCGACGTGGGACATCAAGGTAGGCTTTGAAAAATTGGCCTGTCAGGAGCGGGTCACGTTTAATCGGGTTTGGCGTTCATCAAGGAAAACCGCCGGTTCGGACGTTAAAGTTTGGAGCCACAGCGGGAGACGGGCAGACATTGATGTAAGTGGACTGTAATGTTATCTGGCTCGGTGAGAGGAGGAAAACACATCCTCTTATGTGCCTGTTGTTACACGTTTTAAAGTGATCGGGGTGTTCAGAATACCACAAGAGGTCTAAACTACCGTGACAGAAACAACCGGAACATTGAGGCCGCAAATGATTTTCAAAGATACTTATCAAACTGCAAGACAATTCATTTAAGGACCTTACAATCATGTGACAGACATGGCAAAAGAAAAATTGAGATCTCTTAAATATCTCAGTTAGACATTGGCTTTGCTTGAGTGTCTTCAGAAATCTTTCTCATAATGAGAAAAAGACAAATGTTACCATTGGAGTTTTAGAAGAGATCTCAGACTGTCTCAGACTGAGCTCAATATTATTAAAGATCTCAATATGAACTCAAACATTTACGTTCTCATTTGATTCGCAGAAGCAAATATCCAAGTAAATGCTTAACATTTGATTTGAACAGAACTACACCTCCATTATATCTAGTGAGATATAAAAGAGAAACATCTGAGCAATAAAATCGTTCTCTGGCTTTAGAATCAATGAATTGTTTAAAGAGCAAATCCTCGTACAATCCTGACACACCAGAAGCGAATGCAGAACAATAAAAATGTCTTTCCACCTAAAGCTTTAATACAAAACTAAATCAATATTTCAGGTTTTGTGTCCTGCTATAAAAAACAGTTGTAAAATTATTTAGTGCAGCTTTTATGTAAAACCAAAAGATTCATAAAACATTTGCCAAGCTTGTGTTTAAACTCACCTCTCAAAGCCGATCTGCCGTATGGATTTCTCCCACACAGAACCTGGCAAATATAAAGGATAAAGTTTAACTGTCTATTGTAGTTTATTTTCCATCACATTGGCTTTGAAGGAGCACAGCAATCATTTAGTTTGTAACTGTCTGTGGTGAGAGACTTCATAAAACCACGACAAAAACCAAATGGATTTTCTTTGCCAAACTACAGAGTCAGTTCTGCGGAACACATAAATATATCTGTCTAATGCTCATTCATGTGATAATAAGACTTATCTTAAATAAGAGAACACATCCTAAACCTTACCCTTCAAGTGTCTTTCAACACTTCTCACATTCAGCTCATTTGAGAGTCACTTTCAGACTAAGTTCTTAATGATGTCTTTCTTTTGATTGGATAGAAGTGAAAGCTGAATTAATAATGTAAATATGTATATGATGAATAAATATTTACACCTTATGAGTATTAAAAAGTACTTTATATTGGTTCTTTATCAGAATCTGTGAGAAAGTTATGACTTGTGACAGAGTTGTACATGTCACATAGTGTAAATCACACCGCAAAACTGTGACAGAACATATCTGAAAAAAATAATGTACGAGTCATCTGTTGGTAAATGTGCCAATCTTATAGTACGTGATCAATCAGAGGGGAAATATTTGAGAAAATTGAATGTTAAACCCATTCACAGACAATAGATGGAAGTGAAAATTAAGAAAATGAAAATAATAAAATAAACAATAAAAATATAAGAATATTACTAATTGTCATATATTAAACACAAATTATTTTGTTGTGAAAATTCCACGTATTTTAAAAATTTTACGATGGGGCAAAGTTGAATTATCTCCTTTTTATGCTTTTGCAAAGACCTGCTTTAATAACAACACTTAACACAAATAAGAAAATAATTATATTGATTAATTACGTTATTTGAGTGCAAAACATTGAATAGTAATATTAATCCTAATTAATTAAATTAATTAAATGCTATAAATAATAATAATGTTGATATTAAACAAATTAGTCCATGACATCTACCTCTATATTTTAATTTTACATTATATTCCTACAGCAAACCACATTCTGATCAAATGTACTGTACAGTATAGATTGAATGTACTGTGAGTGCTGAAGAAAAAGTGTGAAAATCTATTAATGTAAATCATCAGAAGTCATTCGGTAACTCTTTTACAATAGTGTCTGTCTACTGAAGATCTAATGTAAGAAAATCCATCATCACTTCATCAAAAGTGTCTGTATTATTTACAGTAATGACAAATCAATATTTCAGACTGTGTTTTTAGTAAATTAGGAGAGTAATGAGGTATTGAATAACCCTTGAGACTGAGGTCCTGTTACTCGCACACTCTTCTGAGCGCTTCACAACCAAACAATCAGAAAAACATTTACTGACAGCACATTTTAGCACACAGTATATATTATAAACCACTATATTTAGAAAGGGAAAAGGAAAATACCGCACATATAACAGATTTCTCAAAGACAGGCTGGAACAAATGGCTTTTATCAATTGTTTCCAAGACGTCCATTAAAGAGGATCGAAGCCTGTTAAAAGTCAATGTCAAGACCCGAAAACAGAACGATTCCTAAGCAACATTCTCATCATGGCTGTGACTACCAGTTTCTGATGAAATGATGTCAGAGATTATGGTCACGATATCTTCACACGCTCACAAATGTATGTACTTACAGAACTGTTTTTCCATCAGTTTCAATAGGTAACCTGCAGATCAATTATTGTTGCATTATCACGCTGTTTCTTGACTTTAATGTCTGTTATCATTTTTTCATCCTTATGTCACGCCAAACTTGTGACTTTCTTTCTTCTTTAGAACACAGGAGGTGAGATTTTTTACATTTCTAATATACACACTCACAACTTTCATTTCTTAAAACCATTTCTAAAAGATACTTATATAAAATCTCTTGTATTTCCCAGAAAAATACATCGGATGTATGGTCACCATTTAAATGGGCTGTAAGTGTACTTAATTTAGTTTAATTCATCATTAAAATATAGCAAACAATAAAAAACCTAAATCACTATTTTAAAATTGGGATTTGTATTTTGAAGGGCACATATTCAAAGTGTATCATCATATTTATAAAAAAATAATAAAACAAAAAAGTATAAAGAACAATAAAATGTTTAGAAGACAGGAAAATGATGACAACAATCTTCCTGTGAAAAGGTCTGTGCCAGTATTAAATATATATTATGTATTTGTAGTACTCTTCTATCAAAACTTTAACAAAAGTAACTTCTCGTCGATCAGAAATATATTCATTTATTAAATGGAATTATTAAATTTAAAATCAATGTGATAAACAAACAAAGACAGAAAGAGCCAGAAGCACAAAAATCCTTGTGCTGGAGCTTTAAGATCCAGAAGCCATCAAACTGATCCGACAAAGCTACCATTTCACTTTAAGAACATAAAACTCACTTCTGTACAGCCAAAACTATAAAGCACCTCTAATGCTTTCAACCAGGCCTCCTCTTATCCAAGCCCATGTCCTCTGAGTTGCTGACACAACGCTCTGTCAATGGGATGTGAAACAGTTTTGGGATGTGCGTGTATAAACTTACAGTTGAATTTGCGCTCAATAGTCTTTCCAGCCAGCAAACTGTGAATTGTGATTTGATAGATGATGTGGAACAAGAGGAAAGTCATGCTGGAGAAACACAAAGATTTCAGAAGATGACCCGTACGACCTGGAAGAGAAAAGAGACATTAATAATACCTTACTGTAAAAACCTCTTACACTTACACAACAACGAATCTACAAAACTATAATCAGCATTTTTTGCCCGATATTGAGATTATGATTATTTGACCCTATAACACATTGGTTTTGACAATTAACAAATGTTATTTTATTTAAATGAATACATTTTTATTTATTTTTTATTTTATTAATTACAATAAAAATAAGCAAGGAACGCATGGATGAATATAGATAATTAATTTGAGATCAAAATGATATATTTATCATTATTTTCATGAAATGAATAATACATCGATTAATAAATAAAATTAAATACTAAACTTCATCGTTAGAATCCAAATTGAAATTAAAACTCAATTACAATGAAAACGCTATTTGCCATTGAAATAAAAACACACAAATCAAGCTGTTAAAGCGTGTATGAAACAGAGATAGTACTAGAGAGGACTCCATCTGTTCTTTTGCCTCGAGGTTTAATGGTAAAGCGTTCTTCTTTGTTCTTGCAAGATGAACAAATGCTCATCGTGAGAGCCACTTTGTTTCAGCGCTCTCAAATAGCATAACATCAAGGTCAAATGAAGAATTAAAGTATTTTTAGAGTGTTTTCTCTACCAGCAATCGATACTTTCCAATGCGGCGCAGGTTTGAGCAGGCCGTGCCGCCCATCGCATGTAATGCTTCCTAATGGAGATCATTTTAGCCACAAGTGAGACGTATTCGTACGAATCCAGACAACAAGAAGCTCTGCCAGATGAAATAACGTCAGCTACTGACTCTGTAAATCGGCATGGGATGAGACTTAATAAAACAACCTGCAAAACAATCTGGAATCATTTCCTACAACACAATTTGGAGGGAGCTTGTAAAAGAGTTTAACACCCCGAATCCACATCTTCGCCAAGCCTTTTATTCACATCACAAATTTCATCCCCATGAAATAAAAACATACCTGATGAGAACAGTAAGGTAAACAATCTTTTATTAACAGCATCACCCCTAAACTGTTATAAAGTTTCAGCTGATGCTACAGTTTTACATCAACACGGGTTTATGAGACCTTATAGTTGACCAAACAATGAGGATTCTTCAAGCAATTATTCAACCTGACACGCTCTGGTCATTCCAAGCCTTTATAAGATTCTTTCTTCTGCCGAACACAGGAGAAGATATTTTGAAGAATGTTGAAAACCAAACAACACTGATTCCCATTGACTTTTATCATATTAACACAAAACCACTGAGACATTTCTCAAAATATCTTCTTTGTTCTTTCCTCGATTTCACTTTGTTCTGTGAAGTGCATAATAAGATATTTGGAAGAATGTTGATTACTAAACAACAAAGAACCCCATTGACTTTTCTTGCACGAACGCAATACCTCTAGGACATTTCTAAAAATACCTTTTTTGTTTTCCTCACTCTCAATATGTTCTGTGAAATACAAAAGAAGATATTTTGAAGAATGTTCACAACCAAAAACTCCACTTACTTTTACTTTATGAACACAAATCCACTAAGGCGTTTCTCAAAATCTTTTGTGTTTCACAGAAGAATAAATGAGAATGAGTAAATTATCAAACAATTTGGGTGAACTACTCCTTCAAACCAATTTCTGAACTTTTCTCTAAAAAAAAGTCTATAGTCTATCGTGAGACCCACTTAAATATTTATAAATGGAAATGTGTGTAGAAAATATACATTCATCCACTTTAAGAAAAGAAGTCATCTTCATTCCCACTAAACAGAATAAATGAAATGCAACACATTCTATCTAACCACCTCGTAGTAAAATATCAGAGCTGTTGTCTTTGTAAGTTATTAACTGGACTTAACAAACAGTTTATTCCGCGTGTGAACCATTCAACGCGAGCCACAGTTTGAAAAGCCCTGCTTTAATTCCATTTGCATATTCCCACGGCTGAAATGTGGAGAATGGCCGGCACAGCATCCGTTTCTCTTAATATGAGCACAGGTCTGCTTAACTATTGATGAGAATGGAAGTGGACCACTTAAAAATCTCCTGTCCTCTTCCTCTTTCATCTGATTGAATGCAACCGTTGTCTTATACATAATTAACCAACAGAAAACAAGCACACGTACAGTATATACTGTACCTCCAGACAGCTGAAACACAAGCTCATAAACACGCAAGACGAAGCTTACCCTACACGAGGAACTATATTCACTGTCAAACACCTGACGAAGAATTAAACAGCAGATGAAAGAGGCATACACATCTACATACAACTTCTATTTGGGAATGAACTCCTCTTTTTAATCTTTTTTCTTTACCAATGTGCATGACCAAATCCATCCTCTAAACTAACTCCACAGCCGCTTCAGTGCTGGCACTCATAAGTGATGATGTTTGCTAAGGGTTTGTGGTCCGGTGAATTGTGTTCATGCTGTTTTCAGCGAACAATGCACTTGCTGCAGTGGGTTTGTGTCACTTAAGGAAGAGTTATACTGGTGCAGTAATGCGTCTTACCTTGCATGGTCACGTTGGAGGGTTCGGGGAAGAGAGGGATGAGCAGCAGGTGTAGGAGGTAGATGAAGGACAGAGCGTTGTATCTGAACAGACATGCTGCCGAGAGAACACATTGAAACAAATGATATTATTCTTCAAGAACAGAATTTCAGTTTAAGCAACATATGTTGTATTGATATGATTCAAGGTAAATGAACATTGACTAAACCATGCATGTTCAGAGAAATGTCTCAGTACACTTTACAATAAAGTCCATTGGGCAACAACACTTGATAACAGATACAACTTGTAGATGTTGAGAGCTGTCTTAATCTTATTATAAAGTGTTACATACATTTTTTACAATTTACATTTTTTCAATTTTTTGAAGCACTTGATGCCTACCATGATCCGTGGATTTTAAAACATGGCATCGAAACACATGCACACGACCACATTGCTCTCTTTAGACGTATGCCAGCTGTGCACATTGAATTCCAATAATAAAAAGAGAGAAATTGGTAGAAAAGCGTTAAGTGCTTCAGTCTTGAAGATTGTTATAAGGTTTGTTTTTAAATAAAGCAAGAAAAAGCTTTGAATCATCCCTGAAACTAAAACTCACAACTGAAATGCAGGGTTATACATTTATTCATTTCAGAGTGAAAAACTAAAAACGTAAATACATAAGTTTTCTATAGAAAAAAATTATCATTTGATTTTTGGAGATTATAAACTTTGTAGAATTACTGTGACTTAAAATATCCCTTAAACAAATAGGCAATCGATAGATCTTAATAGGACATTACACAATCACTATATTTTCACTTTTATGTGTCTATTTATGAAGTGTATGTAGAGTTTTGTATGCGACAATCCTGAAAATAGCTCTTACTTGACTATGAAATATCATGCATTAGAAAGAGATCTTACATGGGTATTTCAACCACCAAATATTGATTTCTGTGTTATTCATACAGTAAAAACCTTTGGTAAAAGTTGGTTTAAATTTTTCTAAATTGCCCTTATGGCAACAAAACTGTAAGATCATCACCACACCGATGGTTCAGACAAACACAGAGAAGAGTTTTACAAATAGTATATACAATGAAGCCACAATGGTTTACCATACATTTGGTACTTCTAAACAACATATTTGAGGTTTTTATAATTATTTGCCAATTCAGATTTAATGTTGTCATTGTAAGAGCGTACTTGTGCTCTTGGGAGTCAAGCGCCACCTTTGAGATAATGACCGAATATAAAAAGTGGTTTGGTCTCAAACTGCCCAAACCTGTCATATTTGATCTGCTCTAGTTGTTTCTTTCCATGAGCTGTGTGTTTTACACATCATTGTGGGAAAAGATGTTCAACATAGTCAAACTGTTGTGACAGGCCTCCATTCGAAAATCATTTTCAACATCTTACATTCGCTAGTTTGCCATTTTATGAGCTGCTGGTTGAAGCATTAAACACATTTATTTCATTACCAAACAAGGACTTGTGAAGAAAACCTGATATCAATTTCACGTTTCCCAAGTTATGTCAGAAAAAAACATCATGAGAAGCCAGTGACAACAAAACTGCAGTTACATCACAGTGTAATACAGCCAAATACTTTCCACATTGTTGTCTGGCTAGTTTATTCTAAATGTATTTTGACATCTTTATTTATCAACCTTGACGATTCTAGTCTGTTTTGTGG
>CM065660.1:3914930-3917430 GCA_033220385.1 Triplophysa yarkandensis
GCGGCCGGACAAGAGCTCGTACAGAACCATACCGTATGAAAACATATCCACCTGACGGAGACAGAAAGGTATAATGACAAGAAATCCACAGTAATGCACAAATATCCATACGTGAATAGGATACTGAACAATACTGAAGAAAAAAATATTAAAGAAAATTATATCATGTTATATGATTGAAGTTTGTAAATTGTGTTCATTATATTTTGAATGCTATTATAGGTTATTATTTGAAAAAAAGATTATGAGTTTGAAACTCTGGCAGATGTCTTATGTTTGGGTCGACAAAGCTGTTTTTAAATGGGCAAATCCAGCATTATGAATGGACATAAACACACTCATAGGTATTTGTACCAATATACTGATCCATCTGTTTTACTAAACTCCTGATAAATGAGTCTTAAGTATCAGTCTATGCAGGTTTTTTTATCAAAATTAAGAAAATAAACATGGGATTTGATTTTACAATTAAGGACAACTCGTTTGCTTTTAAAATGAGCAACCCCTATGCAATAATACCCAACAAATGAAGAAGGGATAGCACTTCAATTTTATTATTTATGTTTATTTTAATTGAAAATATTAATTTGTTCAAAATATAAATATAAAAATTACATTAATGAAGAATAGGTAGCGTTATATATGTCACAATCATAATATAAAATGCCTGTCTTTGAGTATGAAAATCATACACAGTTAAAAATAAAATGTTTTAAATATAAAACATATTTAAAATACTTAAGCTCCACATAGATATTTCAACCATCAATTTTGATATCTGTGCTATTGCTAAAGTAAAACACGTTGATCTCAATTTTATTGTATTACTGTAACGTTGACTTTCATGGAACTGCACAAATGTCTTTTTAGGTACGTCCTAATTTTTAAATACACAAACGCTAAATCAGCACAATAACAGTACCGACCTCCCACTGTACGTTTTGAAAGTTTTGTAAAATCCTGATGTTCACGCGTCACTCGTGTTACAGAAGCTGGTGATGACATCACAAATCAGGAATGTAAAACAGTACAAGCCTCGGGGTCAACAAACATTTTCATGACTTCCACATATTTGCCATCTGTCTTCATTCTAGCGTTAACACACATGTCCCAAAAGATCCTCCTCACAACCAAATCAAATCTCAAATACCTTCAGAAGAATATCGTCTATTGTGTTTTAGTTAGAATTTCAACATTTTTGGGGTTATGGGATAATATCGCAATATATATATAATTTTGCATCGGAAGGCATTTCTGGAACTCACATAAATGTATAAATAGATATTTTCTTAACGTCCCTTGAGGTTACTTGCGGTATTAAATCATGATGCATGCAGAATTAAAACCCCGAGGTTTCTTGTGTAATAATAAATGAAGAACGTCCTCCGCTCTGTTGGATTTAATCCATGCAAACTCATCTAAAACAAGACGTTGAAATTGAAAACAAATCAGCTTCATGTATCGACATGTAAGCCTGACTGGATCTTTAATCTTTCTTTGAGGGCTTATCCCCGGGATATCAAGAGCCGGAGGGGGCGCTGAACATTTCAAAGAAGAAAAATCCATGTGTTCCAAACACCCTGAAGGCGGACTGAAGAGTGAACATGAAAACTTGGATGAGGATCCGGGGTTTAAAAGAAATAAAGTTTGATTGACAACGTCTGTGAGGCCATACCAATTACAATCATCCTTCGGTTTGTATAGCAAGAGTTTTACCATGACGCATCAAAGAATTTACAAGCATAAATTTCACTTAAAAACCTCAATACCCTTAGGCTTTAGCAATCCCTAATGACTTTGTTTCATCCTCCAAACACAATCAAGTGTTACGGTCTGAAAGTCTCCATTCACTTTCACTGCATCTGACTCTATACAATGTTATATGTTAACCTAACATTTCCTCCCTGTCATGTCGACCCCTGAGGATTAATGCATGGAGGAGATAAGTCATAGAAGAGCTCTTTAAAAGCACTTTTTTAAGCTAAGTGTGTGTTTGTGTTCATCATTGTCGGCGATAGTAATAATTATTTTATTATTTATAAGCCCCTCTATTTTTTAAGAATATAAAATCAGTTCTGCAACAGCCAACTATATGAACTACAGCATTGAATCTCTTCCTCTAATGCGTGATTTCATGTCTTTACCTTCTCATCATAGACGATGCCAGGTCGAATCTCCGGAGCCTGATATCCAGGTGTTCCCTCGACCCCTAACGCTCCCTCGTGAAAGGACTGACGTGAGATGCCGTAGTCAGACAGTTTGATGTTCACGGAGTCCTGCACCTCCAGAGACCACACCAGAATATTGTCAGACTTCAGATCACAGAAGATAATGTTCTTCTTGTGCAGGTAAGCCAGGCCCGCTGCGATCTGATAGGCCACTTTAAAGGTCAGCATGTGTCCCAGCGGCACGTACTGAGATCCTGGCAGAAACAAGTGAAAGATGTAAGATCCAAAAGTAACCATACAGATCATATGCAATGACATTACATTGATTAAAC
>CM065660.1:3924930-3932430 GCA_033220385.1 Triplophysa yarkandensis
AAATCCTATATTTCATCTCTCAAAATTTTTTAAACATTAGTAAGACTTAAAATGCGCCTTAGAAAAGATCTCAGGTCAGCAGAGATCTTAACAATGTCTCAAACTGTGGTTAGATTTGACAAGTAAGTTAATTTTTATGAAAGAACCCAAAATGAACAAATTTTTCTTTAAATTTACGACATTTATTTTACATCTCCATACTCTTTTGAAATACATCGGAGGCACAGAATATATATCTAGATTTTATCCCAAAAGCTCAAACCGGGCTCGAATTGAATTCATTGAACTTATCCTGTAAATAAGATTTCAATGAATTGATTTAAATGTCTTTTTGATTTCTTATCTTGTTACAAAACTTTTACAATTGAAATGAATCATTCTGAAAACAGATGCAGTTTTAGTGTCATGATGATTTTTTGGGAAAAATAAATGATAAAAGAATGATTTTCGGTTGTTTATGTAACCCAATTATTTTGCCTTGCCACCCATCCATACAAAAACACAAAATGCCAAACACTTCAAGCATCTTTTAATAACGTGAGAGAGCCGTGAGCTTGTTTATCCACAGACACTGTTATCACAGCTGAAGTGGTGCGGGTTACGTTTGAATCCAGCAGGTGTTCGTCTGATATTATTAACAGACTTCATATGAACCAATAAACTCAATCTCAGCCACCGGATCATTCCGTCTATATGAGTTTAGAATGTGAGTGTGAAGATCCTTTGAACTCCGACATTTTTGTGAGAAATTTCTCAAGATATCGGATAAAAGCATGTGTGAAAGACATGAATGTAAATGACGTTTCTCACCGGGGAACCACTGCTCTATAAGAGCATTAACGTGATCTGTGATGAACGCCATGGCAGAGAAATCCCTCGTGTCCGACTGACACATAATCTTTATACCGCCGCTCTTCTTCTTCTTCCAGTTTAGGTCCGAGGACTCAACACTGCGGATGAAAAGAACGTTTCTTAAAGATCTACAGACATGACTGAAAAACTGACATGTGGTGAACGAGATAGACTTTAATTACTTTTAACATTCTCATGTATTATCAACGCTTCATAGAAATAAACCGACGAGTTAAACTGGCTTTGTAATAAACATCACAGACAAAAAAATCCCTAAAAATAACGGGTGATTTTGAGGGATGCCACACCGTGATGAATAACAACAAGTTCTTGACTATAAGTTAAAGTGATAGTTCAGAATGGTCGTTACAAACCTAATATATTCCTAATTAAATCTACTAGTAACCATGACTATTTATTTTATAGGTTTCCAATTGTAAACGCACAATTTCACCCAAATATTATGCCAAAACTATGGCTAGTAAAGTGACACTGTGTCTGGTTTTTCCACAAACACCATGCTTTAAAACTTCTGGGTTGATTCATAGGTAAATCAAACACCCTTGTAAAGAAGATGCCTGGTGTCCTGTACTCATGACCAACCTCAGATATCCTCCATCAAACGTGACCAGCAGTCCTTCCTTCCAGTAGATGGTTTGACTGCGACGGACACGAAACGTGCTGCAGCGGTTCCTCTGCTGGTTCCCTGCGAAGCTATAGATCACTGTGTTGCGGTTCCTGTGGTTCTTTGTGTTCTTTTTGGTCTCGAATGACTGTTACAAACCACAGAATCATCAGAGTCAATTTCATTCAACTTCTTCATTTGATTTGAAGTTTTGCATTATAGCTGTAACAAAATAACCCTTGTTGCTACATTTAAAGAAATATTCTATTGGCTCCATCATAGTCTGAATATTCACTCACCTGCAAGTCCATCTGGTTCAAACTGATAAGCATTCGGGCTATAAAGCGTTCCCAGAATCCTGCAGGGACGAAGCTCATCTTAAAGTGGCGTTGGATGCTGTTGTTGCTCTGCTGACGGAAGCTGTGAATGTCCATGGCAGGTTTGGGGGGTAAAAGGTGTGGCAACAGATAACTGGGGACGTAAAAACAAGCAAGACTCGTCATATTTTAAACCGCGAAATCTTATTTAGAGAACCTGTTTGAGAACTCATTTTGTAACATGCTTTCTGAAGAAAGAATCACAGAGAAGGGACTTAAATGCAGTGCTCACGGGCAAATAGTGGGTTTTGAATCTACAATCTTTAAATGATCAGACTGGAATTTAAAGGGATACTTAAATTTAAATGTTTCAATTTTAAAGACACAATTAACTCTTAAGTTGTAAATTAAGACTGTTAGAAAAATGTTGTGCCATAGGAAAATCTAAAACATACAATTATGAATTTTGAAAGTAAAGTGGATTTTATTTTGTTTATTTAAATTGTGTTTGTAAGGTAAAAATGTGGGTCAGTATGAGATGTATAAAAAACATTTAAGAGCGATTCCTCACATTTGATCACCTTTTTATTCCTGATTATAACATGCTTAGTGCTCTGGAGTGAGAATAAAATAAATCTGAGGTCCCATCGTTTGGACTAGGTGTTTGAAATAAAAGTCTTTGCGACTTACCAGCAGAGCTAGAGGTGGATCTGGGTTCTTTCTAACATTATAAAAGAATTTTTAAGATAATAATACTCTACCAGTTTATTTCTATGGCAGTGTAAATGCAATGTTTCAATGCATTAGATAGTGGTTCAGATTAATGAGCAGAGAACATGTTTAGTTCCATTTACCTGTTGCTGGCGACGGGTAGTGCGATTTCAAACTTGGTTAAAAACTGAAAGTACTGCTCTTCGGTTTCTTCGGTAAATCCCGTTCCCACCAGTAGCATGCGGAGGTCCTCGGCTTTGATGACTCCGTTGCGAGCCACGGACCGAGAACCCTTCAGGTTGATGATGCGCTCCAAACACTCGGACAGCCACACGGCATCCAGAAAATAAAGTTTGCACAGACCGTGACTAGTGTCGGGGAAATGCAGGATAGTGCCGGTCTCAATAAGAAAACCGATGGCTGTAATGAAATGAACAAGAGATTTCCGATTGTGTCGGTATGTGATAAACCATTATTTCACCAGTTTATGTAATACAGGATAATATTGTGGTAATGAACTCCGTATTACCAGTCTGCAGATCTTCATAGTCTTTAATATCGCTGTCTGGTGTCTGCTCGATAATCTGCTCCAGTTCAAGATCCGTCAGGTACTGAACTTCATCATTTGCGTCTCTTCTCTCACGCTCAATAATTATAGCCTCCTGCAGTTTCAGGTAACTTTTGGGAATCTGGAAAATCATATTGGATTTGCATTCATTCATAAAAAAGTATACACATTTCAAAGTATATTCAAGGGCTTCTTCTCACCAGTCTTCCCACAAGTTTGTGACAGCTGGCCGGATTGCTCATGTCCTTCATGGAGCAGGAGATGTGAAATAACAGCCTTCTGAGACCGTCCATGCCTTCCAGCGTCTTACACGACACTTCGCTATTTCAAACAGAAACAAGTGAGCTTGTGTCTATGCACAGAAAGTCAGAAATAAAGCAAGATAAATGACACTAACTGTAGTTGTTTCCAGGTGATGTCTGGGTAACCGCTGGCCCGTGAGCCTGACGGTGTTCTGCAAAGTGCAAGGATGTACGCTCTCAGCGTCGCGATACGCTCAGTGCGGAATTTAGTGTCAATGAGGTCCAAATGTGTGCCGATGACCACCACAGCGGAGTTGGGAGCACGGGCCTCGTGGAGTGATCACAAAACCAAAAACACTTAGACAGTTCTATCAACCCTGTGATCGTTCATGGACGACATTGTCGTTTTAAAAATAGAAAACAAACTAAACAGAATAAGCTTGTCTGTTCTCTTATAGAGATAACAATAACATATTTAGTGATGAATCATGGATCAACAGTGCTGCCTTTTAAGGGAGGGCAAGACTTTCTTATAAATACAAAGATGTGAACGGGAGGATGATTTACAGCTTTAATAGTGTTTATGTCCACTAAATTAAATTGTTTATAATCTTTTAAAAAGCATTCTTGTTGAAGTGATGAGTGCAGATGAGTCCCGCAGGACAATGAACTGGAAACCAAATGTTTTTTATACCATGTAAACCACTGAGCGACAGGAAAGCCGTGGCGCTGAGATATACCCGTTTGTTACCCTGACCATGGGGGGGGGGCTTAAAGTTAAAAGAGCTTCTCTCACCTCAATATTCAGCAGCCAGGCCTGTAGGTTGGCAACGGCTTCCTCTCCCAGAGCCAAGTTCCAAATCACCACATACAGAGATTTATCCGTAAAAAAACACTGGTTCACTGTTGACATGTTCGCCGGACCGCCGATGTCCCACAAGTTAAAGCACACGGAATCCATCTATATCCAGAGAACAATCAGACTCAATGATCATTTAAAGTCAAAGTCACTTTTATTGTCACACGTGCCCTGGTGAGTGAAATTCTTGGGAGCTTGCTCCAGAAATTGCTGAGACGGTTAACATGTAACGTATAGCGTTTACGTTATTCTCTAGGATGAAAACAATGTTAACAGTAATTATTAAATAGGAAAATAATTAATTATTAAATTGTAGTAACAACATATTACTTAGGGATTGTTCTCATAACACGTGACAATTCTTTTAAATCGTTCTTTTTTAAGTGCAGTTGATTTCAGTTGATGTCTTATTAAATACAGTCTTAAAGACATTCAATTAACGTTTATTAAATCTATTAAATAAAGTCTTAAAGACATTCAATTAACATTTTGATATATTTTGTTCTCCTGGTGTTGTTGCAATGTCTATATATGTAATCTATTAAAGCCCTATAAAGAATGGTTAAAATGGATAGCATTAATTAAATATTTAATCAGGTTTAGACATTATTGATAGATAAGTTTATTAAATAGGACATCAATAATGTCTAAACGTAATTAAATATTTAATTAATGTTATCATTTATTTAAACCTAAGAAAATATTGGGAAATTAAGCAAGAAGCCAGGAAATGTAAGAGAAAGAAACTGTCGGTGTGAGTCAGAGGGAAGTAAGTGGTCCCAGCTGTCGACGATCTCTAGAGTTTTATAACATCATTGTGTAGAAATGTGCGTTTATATGAACACGTCATATCAGTTCGTCTGTTTGTCCGTGTCTGACAGAGACGTTTCTCATGGGCTTTGTGACTCATGGAAAGCGCTATGAAACATGAAGGATCACTAACAACGCCGGAGGTCAAAGTTCAGACCCTTAGGTTAAAAAGTTGGAATTTTAATAGCTTTGTTTTTCCAGAATGTTTTTCTGTTCTGTTTTGTTAAAGCTGAGCTTTGTGGAATAAACACATTTGATGCCCTAAAAATGATCACTGTGACCACAGATCAATGTATTACAATCGTTTTAATATTAAATGTTAAAATAATGTTCATAAATGACCTGATGTATTGTTATATATAGATGTACGTGATGAGACATCTTACAGCAGATTTCACTCCACTGGGTTTCTCCAGGTCCCAGGTGCATGTATGGATGCTGCAGTCGGTGTTGTGGAAGGGTGATGTTTTACCCGTCTGAAGAGCCTCCAGAAGAGCGCTCTTACCCTGCCGGGGCGGACCAACCACCATCATCTTCAGTAGACGGCACGGCTCCGCCCCTCGCAGCTCCGCCCGCAGGAACGCCAAAACCGCAGCAGGACCTAAAAACCGGAGAGAAACCCTGAAAGCTATTTATAACTGATAAATAAAATTATTATCATTCTTTAATGAAGAAATAAAAATCATATATTAAATTAAATTTTTAAAACAATTCTGCTTAAATGTACCTATTGTTATTTAACTTAATAATCTTAAAATATTAATATTTTTTTCTCACTTTAGAAAAGATGTATAAACACATAAGTGTTATCAGGATTATGTTATGATGACAACATTTGGGGCCAATATATTTACATCCAGTTTTACATCCCAAGAATTGGGATTAGCAGATGTACTGATGTGTGTGTTGTTTAGTTACACACAATTATAATTCAAGCTCTTTATTTTATTGTAAAATGTAAAATATTCCCATCAGTTCTGTCATGATTTGGCAGCCGGATGAACAATCCACAGCTGTATTCACAAATGACAAAATCAGGAACGGCAGAGAACATTAAATACGGTCTAGGATTCTCTATTGGAATATTGCACAAAAACATGTTTAAACGTGTAAACACACACGGAAAACACACACTGGTACTGGTGTGAAACAATGTGAGTGTTTAACCACAATACCATGTTTTAACTGGTATAGCATAGTAATCACATACTGTATTAACCGGTTAAAAGGTTTTAATATATAATAAAATAAATTGCAATAATTCAAACATTAAGAATGTGGAGTACACACGAATGCAGCATGAAATGTCAAAGGAAGTGATTTGTTTTTTCTAGAAGATTAAACATGAAATGAATGTTAACATTTTAAAACTTCGCTTCTCAGTTTCTAAATTTACATTTACATTTAGTCATTTAGCAGACGCTTTTATCCAAAGTGACTTACAATAGTCGAGGAGACAATGAAGCGGTAAATAGCCGATACAACAATAGGTGAACAAGTGCTACAACAATGTTACCGAGTTACACAGAGAGAGAAGTTACAAAAAGTATATATATACATTTTTTTATTTTTTTTGATAGAGTGAAAATTTGTGTTTTAAATTGTGTTCAAATAAGGGTCTTGGTTTCTTAAATTGTTTTGAAGTATTTTAATGTTTCAATTACTAAGAATCTGTAAATTGACAAGATCTTAAATCTTCTTAAAAACTGCAAAATGTGATCTGATAAAAATGTTAGCATTTTGAATCAGACATTCATATTTTAGACAAATAAATTACACACGACCAAATATACATTTGCTAAAATGTAACCTTTGGGAGCATTACAGAATATATCTGTAATATAAACACTGATATATTGTACCCTCTTTCCTGACATCTGCAGGAACGTTGGTGATGTTCAGATCTTCGATGTCCAACTGCCAAAGATTGGAAAGCTGTCCTAGTTCAGTGGGAAGTTCCTGGATACCTGGATTACTAAACAGATAGACAGAGAGAGAACTCAATTCAAGCCATTTCTGATGTCAAAGGAATATATGATATTAAAATATGATATTACTACAGTACATCACCAGATGTTAAATCTGCAGGACAGAAAACTGTCACCCATGCTAAAAAAACACTGAATCATCATCTGATTCATTTCTCAATTCTGTAGGATGGCTGTATAGATATGTTCTATTGTTGTCTGATCTCATTTATCCGCATTAATTTAATAATGAATTTATTTCATTTATGATCAACATTAATGTCTTTCATCTCTGATGGATTCTATTACCCTGAGCTTGGTGCCATGCATTATGGGTGTCACACTTCAAAATGCAACCAATTAAAACCTTTCTTGAAAAGTCAGTCGTCAGGGTCAGCTGCGGAAGAAGGTTGCGGGTTCGAATCCCAGGGTCAGCAGATAATAACTGAGGTGTCCTTGAGTAAGGCATCTCAGCCCTGTGAACTCGGTAGCGATCGATGCATACTGTATAATACTGTATGTCGCTTTGGATAAAAGCGTCTGCCAAAT
>CM065660.1:3937430-3942430 GCA_033220385.1 Triplophysa yarkandensis
TGTTTTAGTATAACTTATAGTTTCTTTTAAATTAGCAATTTGTTGAATTGTGTTGTATATTAGATAGATTCAAAGTAAACATGTTGTATATCAAACGGTTGAGCTTGGTATTGCAGTCAGCATAAAAAGTAATGGATCTCTTTTTAAAAAGAAAAAGTCCCTCTGTTGTTTGCATATGTGTTCGGGTTCACAAACGTGTGTTGGTGTTGCCCTTTGAACCTGTCTATAAAAGTAAGAGTTTTTCAGGACCTGCTGCAGATGATCTCTTGAGAGGATGTCGGGGTGGGTATCTCTCTGAGCAGATTGTGAGAGAGGTCGAGCGAGCGCAGGTTTATAAGACCCCACGGCACCACAGATGGCAGAGATGTCAGACAGTTACGAGAAAGATCTAGAACTGTGATCCGAGAAGACACGTCCATGAACCAGTCCAGATCCAACCAGGGCAGTTTCAGAGACGACCAGTTAACATGCAGGGCCTGTCAACGATGACATCACAAAGCCAAATCGCCATTGTAGAGTTTACACCGTCCAGCCAGGGTAAATAACTCATCCTGACATGTAAAACCTCAATATTTTTGTCATTAAATAAGCAAATAAAATAAAATGTTTGAATATGTTGTGTATTTCAAACTGCGTGTTTGTGGGTTTCAGCTTTGTTCCGTTGTTTCAGTTCAAACAGACATAAATAATAAAGAGGAACTTTAACCAACGGGAACACTTCTGTAAAACAACGTCACTGTTGTTCTTTCAGCTCCTTTCTTATAAATACAAACACCCTCAATAAACATCTTCTGAATAAAAGCAGACCTTATTACAAAACATAAAGGAGGCAAATATGATGCTGTCCAACTACACTTGTTTTTTCAAGATAATATATATAAAATACAATTCCCTATCAGAGTTCTGTTATTGGAAATGCTTGTTTTTATTTCTTCCTGAATGTGGGTGGGTTTAAAAAACCTAAATGTTGGCAAAACTCAAGACAAAGGTGATGGGTTTACAGCTTAAGAGACGAAAGACCGAAATCAATGCATCACCAAATAAAACTTCATGTTGCTTTATTTCCTTATTTAGACGTAAATCTCATATTCACTCATATGCCTGCTTTACTGCCACATAGTATAAAACACACTCATGTTTGACATTCGAACAAATTTGATTGAAAACTGAGCTGCGTTATAAGCAAATATGACGCACCTACAGGTATGAACTGACCTGCTGTAGTTTTTCATCTGCTGGTGTCTCTCTGTCCTGCAGGTGGCGCTCTCTGAGCATCTGTCTGCAGAACTCTCTGTGATCCATCAATGTGTATGAGGAGAAACCGGCTCCATTCTTCAGCAGAAAACATGCAATCTCCTTATTACCTGTGAGACCGCGGGTGAAGAATCAATGGGACGAACTTTCTCGCTCCTCAGACATAAAAGAGGAAGTGTGTGTTTGTGTGTTGTTATAAAAATGGGAAACCTGAACTCCCCCGCTTTCATAAATCAACCCACAGAGTTTGAGATGAACGTTCAGTTTGGTCACTTCATCTTTAATGTTAACAATAATTGATTATCATATATTTTCAAGTGTTTACATAAGGAATTATTTCTATCGTCATATTTTTTTCAATTCTGTTTGCAAGTAACTGCTCTTTCCTTTAATGCGATTTATGTCTGCAGCAGATATTACATTTTGTATTATTGTATTATTGCAGTATTTTGTTTAAGTGAGAGAGATGCAGATGCGGCAGTACCAGCTCGTGCTGCGGCGTATAGAGGCAAACCGGTGATGATGGCAAAATCTCCGGAATGCACAGCGCAGTCGTCGGTGTCAGCGTTATACGACTCCACCAGCAGCTTCACCACGTCTATATGACCCTGCTGACACGCCGTCGCCAACATCCAATTCAGCAGCTCCTTACGGACACACGGACCTAAAGGACATCATTTACTTTTATGGGTTTCTCTCTTCAGCAGAACACAAAACAAGATATTTTGAAGAATGTTAAATAAACATTGACACACATTGACTTAAATTGAAAGGAAACAAAACCACTGAGACATTTCTTAAAATATCTTCTTTGTGTTTCACTGTAGAAAGACATACAGTCATACCAGTCAAGGATGATATCATATCTAAAAAACAAGATGAATATACTACATTTCATCAGTAACTTTCTGACAAAAAACACATCCCAAAATAAACATCTTAAAAAGTGGATGTCACAACCAAAGCCTTGTTCACACTTGTTCAGCAGGTCGCCGGGGTGTTCGTACGACGCGACTCAACATGAATGATCTGCAAACAGGGGTCACACACTCCATGACCTGACAACAACTCTATACCAATCCTAAACCTAATTTTGACACGAGAAAACACGAAAAGTGAAACGGAAACATCGCGAAACCGGATGCGAAAATAGATGCCGGAAATAATTGAGCACTGAAAATTGTTGTCTCAACCCACGAGGCGCTCTCATTGGCTGCAGCTCATCAAGACATGACCCTGACATGATGTAATGCCGAGCAGGCCTACCGGTCAAGATATTTAGCATGTTAGACCAGCCTTTCTCAAACTTTTTTGTCCCGGGGCCCGGTCCTGTCTGGCTTTGGGGTTGCAAGGCACTGCGGCCTACGCCCCCTCCCCTAACAAACAAACACGCACGCACGACACACACATACATACATACACACACATATACAGCTGAACATGTCATAAACCCCTCAATTGACCCTATCAGCCCAGGCAGTTAGTTTCTTTTTGAAGGCCATGATTTTGTCATTGGCCTGAGATACGTCACACGCTCTGCCCTGGATCGACAGGTTCAATGTGTTAAAATGGTCCAGGATGTCGGTGAGGTACGATACTTTTATAACCCAGGACTGATCCCGCAGGTGTTCGACAACAGTGGAGTTTTTATTAGTCAAGAACACCTCGATCTCGTTTTTCAATTCATACACTCTGCTCACCACTTTACTCTGTGACAGCCAACGAATATCAGAGTGCAAGAGCCGATGTGCATGATCGGCACCAGTCTCCTCCCACAGAACCGCAAAACGGGAAATACTTGCATTCGCTTTAAAGTAGTTAACTAAACAGACTACTTGATTGAGAACGTCTTGCAGTTCTTTGGACAAACGTTAAGATGCAAGCACCTCTCTGTGGATCACGCAGTGCGTCGCCTGAACTGATGGAGAGATGGCTTTTCCCGATACAACCCCATTGTGCCTTCCCGTCATAGCTGCTGCCCCATCTGTACAGACTCGAACACAGCGCTGCCACAGCAACCCATCCCCGGTAATATATTGGTCGAGCACACGAAATATCTCCCCAGCAGTTGTGCTCAATGGTATCTCTTTGCAGCACAAGAAATCCTCATGGAACCGGTCTTCATGAGCGTACCTGATGTAGATCGGAAGCCGAGTGGGATACGTCAGTGCTCTCGACTGACTGAATAGCAACCATTCAGATGTCTTTGCCCTCTTAAGAATTTGGGCGTCAATGTCTGCTGCCACTTCGGAAACACGACGACAGACTGTGTCATTTGACAGCGGGATCTCCCGTACCTTTGCTGCAGCAGCTGGACCCGACACCTCGGAACAAGCACTGACCAGGGAAGGCATAACAAGCCTTTCCCCATTGTGCAGGACGCAGACGGATAGCGTCGCACGCAGGCGGGAATGATTAACATAGAATGTTGAAACAAGTTAAGGGAAGGGGCCGGTGCCATGTGACACAGAGGCACAGACAGGATATGATGTGGACTGCTGCAGGAGCAGAGCAGAACTCGGACCAGCAGTAATCTCTATACGGACCAGTGCCGGTCCGCAGCCCATCGTTTGAGAAACACTGTGCTAGACGATTAGTAGT
Source organism: Triplophysa yarkandensis (assembly GCA_033220385.1). Classification (NCBI taxonomy): domain Eukaryota; kingdom Metazoa; phylum Chordata; class Actinopteri; order Cypriniformes; family Nemacheilidae; genus Triplophysa; species Triplophysa yarkandensis. The sequence continues at coordinate 3,941,286 of CM065660.1, forward strand.
TCACAAATAAAATCTGACGAGTGCCCCCCGTCATTCCCAATTAAAGCCCCCCAGATTACAGCCCGACCAGTCGCCGAGCTCGATCAGCAAAAATCAGCCTTAAGTCCTGTAGTGTGAACCAGCCTTAATACGTTAGAAGGGTTCATGAGCACCATGCTTGATATTTGCATTACAGTTGTGGATTTGGGTTTCTTCTCACGTGGTATTGAGTCGAGCAGTTCTCGGACCACCATCAGATGTCCATCATGTGCAGCGAGGATGGCTGGGTTACCCTCAGCGGCGTCCTGTGGGACAGAAACTCGTGCATCCTTCAGTAAGAAGCGCACGCTCTCCACATCACCGTTCTGCGTGGCCACACTCAGAAGCTCCCGCTGCACAAAAATAGGAGAAGAAGACTCTTTAGATCACGTAACACAACATTGAATTGCATCACTCAGTTATTCTCTGCACATCATATTGTGAAATAATCTAAAATATAAATAATAATAATATATTATAATAATAATATAATAATAAATTCATACTGTATTCCTATAATTCCTTATTCTACACCGACATCCAAAAAGTGTAATTTTTATGACTCCTTTATCTGTGATAATCTGACAAAAAATAGTAGACATCATCACAACAACGCAAGTTTGTGTAAGTGCAGAATAAAAAGTGTGTAAGTCAAGAGTATTTGGAGTAACACAGCTGTTGTAAATGTCAAATGTGCCGTAAACTTCCTCATTTTAATTCGGTCTCTCTGTGGCCTGCAGATGTGTGTTCTTTTCCAATGACCTCTCGGTGTATATGAATCACTCTTACAAAAAAAGACAAACTGTCATATAAAGAGAAACATTCTAAAGCTACTGCTCAGAATATTTCTGTATAATGTTCAGAATGAAACTTAATCTTTGTATATGAAAGATAACTTGGCACCACACGCCGACAGCACTGAGAATCAATGTGATTCCTAATTCTAAAATAAACGTTCTTTATCGTCTTATCACTTAAGCACTTTGGAGGCTGACGGAGGACAAAAATGTCATCACGTTTTCACTTCTTGCTTAAGGAGATCTTTAAACATTCAACAGCGCCAAACATTTTTCTTGACTTAATCAATAGATCCAAGCGTCGCTTATTAAACACTGTGTTGGGCATGA
>CM065660.1:3947430-3978231 GCA_033220385.1 Triplophysa yarkandensis
GGCTGATGAATACATGTGTGGTTGTCATGGCAACGCTGGTACTGATGCTGAGCTGGCGGGAAGAGGAAACCTAACACCCACGGTGCACCCTCACCTCTGTGTTACGAGTGTTTATTTCGGGAGGTTTGCTCTGACATCTCTTTAACGATGTGCGAGTTTCTTTATTTATTGCACTTAATAGCAAGTTCGAAATCTGTATGTCTAAAAGATTGAAAGTATATCGTTTGCGAGAGGAAATGAGATCACCAACCCCCTAACTGACGACTGACTGGGTTTCACTTCTGTCTCTCTCTCTCTCTCTCTCTCTATATATATATATATATTCTGCACACCGGGTAAAGTTCCTCGAACCATAACTACACCAATAGAGTCTTACACACAAACAGGACAATAATTGACAATGGAAAGTGTATCAAAGAGTTTGTTTATACACAATAACAAGTTTTGTCAAATAAACAAAAATGCTATCATATTCACGCCAGCACTGTAAACAAACATAACATGCGTGCTACACGAGAATGAAGTTATGCAGGGAGACAGGAAGTTTCTTACCATGTTGTTGATTCATTCTGCTGCTGCTGGATGATTCTGGGTCTGTACTCGTACCCACGTTCCAGTATGACATGATTTAGATATTAAGTGGGATATTTAGATCATAGATCATCCTTCCATCAATTCATTCATCGATCCTAAAAACAAATGTCAAAGTTATATTATAATCACACGAGTCTGTCAAAGTTATATTATAATCACACAAGTCTGTCAAAGTTATATTATGATCATACAAGTCTGTCAAAGTTATATTATAATCATACAAGTCTGTCAAAGTTATATTATAATCACACAAGTCTGTCAAAGTTATATTATAATCATACAAGTCTGTCAAAGTTATATTATAATCACACGAGTCTGTCAAAGTTATATTATAATCATACAAGTCTGTCAAAGTTATATTATAATCACACAAGTCTGTCAAAGTTATATTATAATCATACAAGTCTGTCAAAGTTATATTATAATCATACGAGTCTGTCAAAGTTATATTATAATCACACGAGTCTGTCAAAGTTATATTATAATCACACAAGTCTGTCAAAGTTATATTATAATCATACGAGTCTGTCAAAGTTATATTATAATCACACAAGTCTGTCAAAGTTATATTATAATCACACGAGTCTGTCAAAGTTATATTATAATCATACGAGTCTGTCAAAGTTATATTATAATCACACAAGTCTGTCAAAGTTATATTATAATCACACAAGTCTGTCAAAGTTATATTATAATCATACAAGTCTGTCAAAGTTATATTATAATCACACAAGTCTGTCAAAGTTATATTATAATCATACGAGTCTGTCAAAGTTATATTATAATCACACAAGTCTGTCAAAGTTATATTATAATCACACAAGTCTGTCAAAGTTATATTATAATCATGATGTATGTTTATATATATATATAATAACAATAGAATGTCTCGTGCAGTCATATAGAAACACAACAGTTATATAATTATATAATTATAAAGATGAATTCTACATTATAAAGAAAATAAACAGATTGCGTCATGTCATGATGTGACGCGTCAAACACTGAGCGATTATAATAATAATAATAATAATAATAATAATAATAATAATAATAATAATAATAATAATAATAATAATAATAATAATAATAATAATAATAATAATAATAATAATATAATAAAGTAAAGATTGTGATTTACATACGGAATGTTTGTCACGTCCACACTGTGATCTGCTTTCGGTTCCTCCGCGTACACATTTACACACTTCCGGTTCACTCAAACACAAGTGTGTGTCAGAGTTTAGTGTACACAACACAACACAACAACACATCACAACACAACACACTCAACACAACACACACAACACAACACAACACAACACACTCAACACAACACACACAACACAACACAACACACACAACACAACACACTCAACACAACACACACAACACAACACAACACAACACACTCAACACAACACACACAACACAACACAACACACACAACACAACACACTCAACACAACACACACAACACACACAACACAACACAACACAACACAACACACTCAACACAACACACACAACACAACACACACAACACAACACACTCAACACAACACACACAACACAACAACACAACACACTCAACACAACACAACAACCCAACACAACACAACAACACAACACACACAACACATCACAACACACTCAACACAACACACTCAACACAACACAACACACACAACACAACAACACAACACACTCAACACAACACAACAACCCAACACAACACAACACAACACAACACACTCAACACAACACAACACAACAACACAACACACTCAACACAACACACACAACACAACAACACAACACACTCAACACAACACAACAACACAACACAACAACCCAACACAACACACTCAACACAACACACTCAACACAACACAACAGAACACAACAGAACACAACACAACACAACAACCCAACACAACACAACACAACACAACAACACAACACACTCAACACAACACAACAACCCAACACAACACAACACAACAACACAACACAACCAGCACAACAACACAACACACACAACACAACACAACACAACAGAACACAACAGAACACAACACAACAACACAACAACACAACACACTCAACACAACACAACACAACAACCCAACACAACACAACACACTCAACACAACACAACACAACACAACACAACAACACAACACAACAACACAACACACTCAACACAACACAACACACACAACACAACACAATACAACAGAACACAACACAACAACACAACACAACACACTCAACACACACAACACAACAACACAACAACACATCACAACACACTCAACACAACACACACAACACAACACAACACAACACACTCAACACAACACAACACAACACAACACAACACAACAACACAACACAACACAACACACACAACACAACACAACACAACAGAACACAACAGAACACAACACAACAACACAACACAACAACACAACACACTCAACACAACACACTCAACACAACAACACAACACAACAACACAACACAACAACACAACAACCCAACACAACACAACACAACACAACAACACAACACAACAACACAACACAACACAACACACTCAACACAACACAACAACACACATTTGACAATAAATGTGAATAAAATTTCAATTTCAGTGAAGTTTAATCATTCATAATAAAGTAAATATTTGTGTAGAAATATTCTATATATATTTCACTATATCATCCATACATGACTGGAGATTATACACACTTATTTCATATATTCATATTATATAATAGCAATATATTTATCATGTTTTATTTCTTCAGATAATGAGAGATTAACAATAACAAAGAAATGATAAAGTTTATTTATATTAAAATCTGTTGATATTTATTAATCTGATGTTTAATCCTGAGGAGAAAAACAGATATTATACAAATAAAACAAAGAAACCAATAAAGTTTTAAATTGTTCCTCAAATTGTAATTTAATTTCAAATAAACACAGTTATAAAAGTCCCAATATGATTATTGTAAAGTGAATATTTGTGTAATTGATAAATAATTATAGTATAATAGTAAAGGAGTGTATATAAAAGTGAATGGATTTATTTAAAGTAAATTAAAGATGTTATTTAAAGTAAATTAAAGATGTTATTTAATATAAATTAAAGATGTTATTTAATATAAATTAAAGATGTTATTTAATATAAATTAAAGATGTTATTTAATATAAATTAAAGATGTTATTTAATATAAATTAAAGATGTTATTTAAAGTAAATTAAAGATGTTATTTAAAGTAAATTAAAGATGTTATTTAAAGTAAATTAAAGATGTTATTTAATATAAATTAAAGATGTTATTTAAAGTAAATTAAAGATGTTATTTAATATAAATTAAAGATGTTATTTAATATAAATTAAAGATGTTATTTAATATAAATTAAAGATGTTATTTAATATAAATTAAAGATGTTATTTAATATAAATTAAAGATGTTATTTAAAGTAAATTAAAGATGTTATTTAAAGTAAATTAAAGATGTTATTTAATATAAATTAAAGATGTTATTTAAAGTAAATTAAAGATGTTATTTAAAGTAAATTAAAGATGTTATTTAAAGTAAATTAAAGATGTTATTTAAAGTAAATTAAAGATGTTATTTAATATAAATTAAAGATGTTATTTAAAGTAAATTAAAGATGTTATTTAATATAAATTAAAGATGTTATTTAATATAAATTAAAGATGTTATTTAATATAAATTAAAGATGTTATTTAATATAAATTGAAGATGTTATTTAATATAAATTAAAGATGTTATTTAATATAAATAAAAGATGTTATTTAAAGTAAATTAAAGATGTTATTTAATATAAATTACAGATGTTATTTAATATAAATTAAAGATGTTATTTAATATAAATTAAAGATGTTATTTAATATAAATAAAAGATGTTATTTAATATAAATTAAAGATGTTATTTAATATAAATTAAAGATGTTATTTAATATAAATTAAAGATGTTATTCAAAGAAAATTAAAGATGTTATTCAATATAAATTAAAGATGTTATTTAAAGTAAATTAAAGATGTTATTTAATATAAATTAAAGATGTTATTTAAAGTAAATTAAAGATGTTATTTAATATAAATTAAAGATGTTATTTAAAGTAAATTAAAGATGTTATTTAAAGTAAATTAAAGATGTTATTTAAAGTAAATTAAAGATGTTATTTAATATAAATTAAAGATGTTATTTTATATAAATTAAAGATGTTATTTAATATAAATTAAAGATGTTATTTTATATAAATTAAAGATGTTATTTAAAGTAAATTAAAGATGTTATTTAATATAAATTAAAGATGTTATATAATATAAATTAAAGATGTTATTTAATATAAATTAAAGATATTATTTAATATAAATTAAAGATGTTATTTAATATAAATTAAAGATGTTATTTAATATAAATTAAAGATGTTATTTAATATAAATTAAAGATGTTATTTAAAGTAAATTAAAGATGTTATTTAATATAAATTAAAGATGTTATTTAATATAAATTAAAGATGTTATTTAATATAAATTAAAGATGTTATTTAATATAAATTAAAGATGTTATTTTATATAAATTAAAGATGTTATTTAAAGTAAATTAAAGATGTTATTTAATATAAATTAAAGATGTTATTTAATATAAATTAAAGATGTTATTTAATATAAATTAAAGATGTTATTTAAAGTAAATTAAAGATGTTATTTAATGTAAATTAAAAATGTTATTTAATATAAATTAAAGATGTTATTTAATATAAATAAAAGATGTTATTTAAAGTAAATTAAAGATGTTATTTAATATAAATTAAAGATGTTATTTAATATAAATTAAAGATGTTATTTAATATAAATAAAAGATGTTATTTAATATAAATTAAAGATGTTATTTAATATAAATTAAAGATGTTATTTAATATAAATTAAAGATGTTATTTAATATAAATTAAAGATGTTATTTAAAGTAAATTAAAGATGTTATTTAATATAAATTAAAGATGTTATTTAAAGTAAATTAAAGATGTTATTTAAAGTAAATTAAAGATGTTATTTAAAGTAAATTAAAGATGTTATTTAATATAAATTAAAGATGTTATTCAATATAAATTAAAGATGTTATTTAATATAAATTAAAGATGTTATTTAATATAAATTAAAGATGTTATTTAAAGTAAATTAAAGATGTTATTTAAAGTAAATTAAAGATGTTATTTAAAGTAAATTAAAGATGTTCTGTTATATAAATTAAAGATGTTATTTAATGTAAATTAAAGATGTTATTTAATATAAATTAAAGATGTTATTTAATATAAATTAAAGATGTTATTTAATATAAATTAAAGATGTTATTTAATATAAATTAAAGATGTTATTTTATATAAATTAAAGATGTTATTTAAAGTAAATTAAAGATGTTATTTAATATAAATTAAAGATGTTATTTAATATAAATTAAAGATGTTATTTAATATAAATTAAAGATGTTATTTTATATAAATTAAAGATGTTATTTAATATAAATTAAAGATGTTATTTAAAGTAAATTAAAGATGTTATTTAAAGTAAATTAAAGATGTTATTTAATATAAATTAAAGATGTTATTTAATATAAATTAAAGATGTTATTTAAAGTAAATTAAAGATGTTATTTAATATAAATTAAAGATGTTATTTAATATAAATTAAAGATGTTATATAATATAAATTAAAGATGTTATTTAATATAAATTAAAGATGTTATTTAATATAAATTAAAGATGTTATTTAATATAAATTAAAGATGTTATTTAATATAAATTAAAGATGTTATTTAATATAAATTAAAGATGTTATTTTATATAAATTAAAGATGTTATTTAAAGTAAATTAAAGATGTTATTTAATATAAATTAAAGATGTTATTTAATATAAATTAAAGATGTTATATAATATAAATTAAAGATGTTATTTAATATAAATTAAAGATGTTATTTAATATAAATTAAAGATGTTATTTAAAGTAAATTAAAGATGTTATTTAATATAAATTAAAGATGTTATTTAATATAAATTAAAGATGTTATTTAAAGTAAATTAAAGATGTTATTTAATATAAATTAAAGATGTTATTTAATATAAATAAAGCAACAGACATACCTGGGAGAGGAACTGGAAAACCGGAAGTGGATCAAACCATTGTGAGGAGTCCGAGAGGGGAACTCGGCTTTTTATAAATACGTTTTTTGCCTTCGTTTTTATTTCTAGCAACACAATTGTTTTAGTTTTATATATTAATATTTTATAAAATACTGATTGACATTTTATTTGTTATTTTGGAGACCGGAAACCCTCAGATGTATGGTATGTCCCCCCCCCCTCACTGGTTATATAAGAGCTGTGGATGAGCGCGCGCGCGGTCAGTGTTGCCTGAGGAGCCGAACTGAGAGGAGCTCGACGGATTCTCTCCACAAACACTTTTACAAACTATCGTTTAAAAGATCTCAACCTCTTTAAACATCATTATTTCATCATCTTCATCGATATTTAAAGTCATCTCATCGTCAGATATGACTGACAGAGCGATGTCTTCAACAAACAATAATAGTAAGATGAAAACATGATGTTTGTGTACATTTTACACGTCATAAAGAATATTTCTGATATAAAGAGTTCTGTAAAGAATATAAAGCAGATTTATACTCAATATTTCACATTTCATATATTTGGAGCTCTTTTCTAAACACTTCAAGCCAATGAACACAAATATGAGTTTATTTTCTAGTAAAACTACTCAATGTTTCATAGCAAATCATATTTTCATGTTTAAAATAACTTTATATTTATAATCTATAATATTGTTTTATATAACAATCATTGTAGAGAGGAAAACATTATTTTAACATGATATTAAATATTAACAATGTAATTTTCATAGAACTATTAAAATGCTTTTATAGTGTTTTGGAAAGTGTTCTTCAAATGTTCTGTTTAATATTTATTTAATTATTTATTATAGTTTTTTATTATAAATATATAATATATTAAATAGTGTTCATGTAAATATGATTGTTTAATAATATGAACAATAAAAGAATTGACTGTTTTTATATTTTGTGTTTCTTAAAGGTCGTCGTGGCAGAAAGAGAAGCGCTGATGAAGCTTTTCTCAATGATCACGATGGATCGGAGCCGCCCGAGAAGAGAAGACGTCTGGAAGATCTGACACCAGAACCTTCTCCAGCGCCTGAAGAACCTCCTGAGACTCCTGCAGGTACATCTACACTCAATCTTACCAACAAACTACCAACTTATGTCTCAACACACTTTCTAAATCTAATAGTTATTAGAGAACGAGTAATAACTTCATAAATTGAGTTCTGATATGGCTCATTATGGGTTTTCTCTTTGGATTGTGAAGATGAAGCTGTCGCAGGACCATCAGGGATCTTACCTGTTAATCCCAGACGTCTCTCGCCTTCTCCTGACGGTATATCAACTGTTATTATTATGAGTATTAACACATATTATAAAAGAGAAACAAGTATTTAAGATTGAAAACATTTGTTTATTCTTGATTGAAGATGGAGCTGTCGCAGGACCATCAGGGATCTTACCTGTTAATCCCAGACGTCTGTCGCCTTCTCCTGACGGTATATCAACTGTTCATATTAAGAGTATTAACACATATTATAAAAGAGAAACAAGTATTTAAAATTGAAAACATTTGTTTATTCTTGATTGAAGATGGAGCTGTCGCAGGACCATCAGGGATAAATGCAGCATCTATACCTGATAATCCCAGACGTCTGTCGCCTTCTTCTGACGGTATATCAATTGTTATTATTAAGAGTATTAACACATATTATAAAAGAGAAACAAGTATTTAAAATTGAAAACATTTGTTTATTCTTGTTTGAAGATGGAGCTGTAGCAGGACCATCAGGGATCTTACCTGTTAATCCCAGACGTCTCTCGCCTTCTCCTGACGGTATATCAACTGTTATTATTAAGAGTATTAACACAAATTATAAAAGAGAAACAAGTATTTAAAATTGAAAACATTTGTTTGTTTTTGTTTGTAGATGGAGCTGTCGCAGGACCATCAGGGATCTTGCCTGATAATCCCAGACGTCTCTCGCCTTCTCCTGACGGTATATCAACTGTTATTATTATGAGTATTAACACATATTATAAAAGAGAAACAAGTATTTAAAATTGAAAACATTTGTTTATTGTTGATTGAAGATGGAGCTGTCGCAGGACCATCAGGGATCTTACCTGTTAATCCCAGACGTCTGTCGCCTTCTCCTGACGGTATATCAACTGTTATTATTAAGAGTATTAACACATATTATAAAAGAGAAACAAGTATTTAAAATTGAAAACATTTGTTTATTCTTGTTTGAAGATGGAGCTGTCGCAGGACCATCAGGGATCTTACCTGTTAATCCCAGACGTCTCTCGCCTTCTCCTGACGGTATATCAACTGTTATTATTATGAGTATTAACACATATTATAAAAGAGAAACAAGTATTTAAGATTGACAACATTTGTTTATTCTTGTTTGTAGATGGAGCTGTCGCAGGACCATCAGGGATCTTACCTGTTAATCCCAGACGTCTGTCGCCTTCTCCTGACGGTATATCAACTGTTATTATTAAGAGTATTAACACATATTATAAAAGAGAAACAAGTATTTAAGATTGAAAACATTTGTTTATTCTTGATTGAAGATGGAGCTGTCGCAGGACCATCAGGGATCTTACCTGTTAATCCCAGACGTCTGTCGCCTTCTCCTGACGGTATATCAACTGTTATTATTATGAGTATTAACACATATTATAAAAGAGAAACAAGTATTTAAATTTGAAAACATTTGTTTATTCTTGATTGAAGATGGAGCGGTCGCAGGACCATCAGGGATGAATGCAGCACCCTTACCTGTTAATCCCAGGCCAAGATTACCCTACGGTAGATCTATTGTATATCATTAATGGAGTATAATCACATTTAATAATGGAGAAATAATATTTACATTTTTTGAAACATACTTGTAGTACCGTATGAAAATCGAGCTGCACCAGGACCTTTAAGATTTAGATCAATACGTCGTCGTGCTTTTTATGAAGGTAAATCAACTGTTCATATTATGGTCTATAATAAGAAATGTTTGGATACATGTTCTTGATAAAAACAAATATCACAGTGGTGAAATAACATTTATATGTTTGAAACATGCTTTGTTGCTGAATGTAGATGGAGATTATCCAAGACGACCAAGTATAAATCCATTCGCTCCTGTTGATCGCACACCAAGACCCCTCTCACCATCTCTTTACGGTAGATCAACTGTTAATATTACTCCGTTAAGGAACATACTGTCTGTAATTAGCAATGTTGGCATAAGATTTTTATGACAGTGAAGTAACATTTTAATACATTTTTAGGACTTTATGAAAATGAAGCTCTCCTCGCACCTCGGCTAGTTCATCCTTTGCCCGCTCATCCGGCGCCTGTGCCCGTTCATCCGGCGCCTGTGCCCGTTCATCCGGCGCCTGTGCCCGTTCATCCGGCGCCTGTGCCCGTTCATCCGGCGCCTGTGCCCGTTCATCCGGCGCCTGTGCCCGTTCATCCGGCGCCTGTGCCCGTTCATCCGGCGCCTGTGCCCGTTGATCCGGCGCCTGTGCCCATTGATCCCGGGCCTGGGCCCGTTGATCCGGCGCCTCGTCCCAGACGAACTTTTCAACTTGGAGTGACTCCTGACGGTGAGATGTTTGTGTCTTTAATGCTGCTGTCTGATTCTTTCCACATGTTCTTTTGTATATTCACATGCTCTTGTGTGCGCTTTTCAGCACGTTTCAACTCCCGTTATGAGGTGTTCCAGGAACAGGTCCTTGGAATAGGACCTACTGCAAGGGTTTTCTCGGCAGTTCGTAGATCTGATGGCCAACAGGTAACACTTACAGTATTTACTAAACCATGTGTCCTCTTACAAATCAAAACACAAAAGCAATCCATTAACTGATTGAAATTATCTTTTGCAGGTGGCTGTCAAATGTGTTCGCACCATAGATCTGCCTCCAAGAGATCTGAGGTTGACAAGACATAGCATGGTATGTAACCAGCACCTTCAGCTTAAGTTTTCATGAGTTTCAGTAGTAAAGTTTAATCTCTCTCTCTGTCTTTTTAACTCTAGCCGGGTGTTCCTACACCTGTATATAATGAAATAGGCATGATGTTAGAGATGCAACAAATCCCTCCGCTGAGCCCACACGTGATCCAGATGCTGGACTGGTTTGAGTGTCCAGACGGATACATCATGGTTCTGGAGCATTTGGCTGAACCCTGGGTGACAACTAGAAGATATTTTTCAAACAACGCTAGGATGGCAGAGAGGGATGTTCGGAATTTATCTCGGCAGTTTGTGCACGGAATCAGTCACATCATTCAGCGGAGAGTTATGTATCGCTCCATCCGCCCAGAGTGCGTCCTGATCAACAGAGACACACTTCAGCTGAAGGTCTGTGGCTTTGGGAGAAGCGATCGCATTTTCCTCCGGGATGTTGAAGACCACGTAGACTGTAAGTTCTATCAAAAGTACCTGCTGTCATATCACGATAAACTGTTAAAAACTTACTTTGTGATGCTAAACCATGGTGATTACTTTACAGCACGTCACAGGAGACATTACATTTATGAACCAAAGGCCTGCCATATTATCCTTGGAAGCCTTTGCGGATCATTAGAACATCTCTTCCAGCTAACGTCGGCAGAATTCATGTCAGACCCTGGACTTTCTAATGGTGAGTTTTTCATTTCACTAAAGAACACTACAGAAAACAGTATTGAGACATTGTATCAGTAACCTGACTGATCTCTTTTCTTTTGACAACAGAATGCAAAGACTTCTATTCTATGTGTCTGCGTTCATTTAATCTTCCACTGGAGCAGCTATTAAATCATCCCTGGACATCAGAGGAGGAATTGACATATCCTGATTAGCCAGAGCGTGTCCTAAGAAACTTCTTCCCCCTTCACCAGATTAATTATCATGCCACATGAACATACTTCATCAATTACAGGTAAGCTGTTCACACAGACACACATTTGCTTCTCTTGTGTTTGCGTTCTTGTTTTTGAGTAGGTACTCGGCGATCCTAAAGGGTGAGGAGAACATCGGAGCTGACGTGCACTCTGGATCAAACTGAAGGGTTATGTTGTTCCTAGTTTAATTGAATCTATGATATATTCAAGGTGTATATGGTTTCCTCACTATATGAGTTTTATCACAGTCGTATGATAGTCATTTTAAGATTATATCATGGTAGGGCAGTCACAATTATAATGTTTATTATGTTTATTATGTATATGTGTATAATGTATAATATTTAAATGGTTTTATAGTTTAGGTATTTTAAATATGATAGCCTGTTAGGATATACTTTACAGAAGTAAATAAATCACTAGGAACTTGCTTAAAGTCATGTATCGTGACCATTAGAACAAAAGAGATCTAAAGTCGCGTTTTTTCTTTACATTTTCTAATGCCGGAAGTAACTAAGTAAGATCTTATTGCGTTCGGCTATAGAAAGGAAGTCATATAAACATTGTCTAAAACAACTTATTGCAAATAAATAATAATGAAAATGTCCAAGAAGCAGTTCAATGTTGTTTTCTTTAAGGCAGAATAAATAAGTCATGGAATAAGATCTTAAAGTGTCTTTCCCTATGGTTGAAAGAAAAGATTCTTTTTCAGACAAAGTCAAGTGTTGAAAGAAAACCTTGTTTGGTGATGAAATTATGAATTGTATTCTTTGAGTCCTCAACATGTCTGAAAAAACTCGCATATATTTCCTGACTCTTTAAACCCCGCCTCCCCGTGTACTCTGATTGGTCACACAGTAAAGTCTACTGTTATTGGTCAACTCAGCTGTCAGTTACTGCATCATCACCAGTGATGAGATGACATCATGTGAATCCAGTTACTTCTGTATCGGCTCTCTGACGTCACATCACTGATGTAACTGAACGTCCTGACGTTTACTGTAGTCCATGGCTCTGTGTCCAAAGAGGCGTTTTTACACGGCTGAAAACTCTCTGAGCTGACTTGAAATGCCGGTTGTGGTCAATATTGAGACTTGCTGCATTGTTTTTCCATAACAAAATTATAATAGTCCAGTGGAAGACATTTGGTTAGAACGTCTATCGTCATGGTACTTCCCTTGGAAAAAAATTGAAAAAACAAGCAAAACGCCTCTAGTGTACACAGGTCCTAAGACGTCTGATTCACGTTAAAGATGGTGACTCACTTTATAGGGAACTTTGGGATTTTAACTTTTAATTTTTTTACACACCCATACACACACACACACAGGAAATTTAAAGTAATGTTTAAAGTAAAATTTGATGGTCTATTTAAATGTGTCGATAAGAAACAAAATGTTTATTTTTCTAACACATCATTGGTCATGTTTTTGTAGCTGCCATGAAAGGAAAACTTAAAAATAAAGTCAAGCTGTATCAATGTGCTACAATAAAACAATTACATAATGTGTGAGCTTAGAAAACATGACTTTATATTTTTATATATATATTGTTTTTCCTTTCACAATTATTTTTCATCTGTACAGAACGACTACATATAATAAACATACACTGGCATTAAACGGGTAAATAACAAATCTTTTTTGCATCACTTAATAGACAGATGCAGTAATGCATGAACAGATGATGTCACACTGTGCTCAGATCAGTCTCAGCTGCTCAGTGAGTTTAATAGTGATGGCTTTCACCTCCGTGTATTCTGCCAATGCATATTCACCCCTGCAAACACAAACACACAACACAATTCTCGGTTAAATACATGACTAACTGTAAATCATCTAATTTCTCGTGTCAAAAGCTTGAACAATGGATCTAATGGTCTTTGAAAGCTCAGAACTCACAGCTCTCGTCCGTTCCCTGACATCTTGTAACCTCCGAATGGAGCTTGAGCATGTAAAGCGTTATAGCAGTTCACCCTGAAAACAAGAAGACGACAGATTGACCTAACCTGTGTAGTGTTGGTCATACACGCTTTCTGAAAGAGAAACACACCAGACGGTTCCGGACTGTAGGGCCGCAGACACGCTTAGGGCTCGATCAGTGTTCCGAGTGAAGACGGCCGCCGTCAGTCCGTACTGTGAACTGTTGGCCCTGTCAATCACCTCCTCCTGTGTCTTAAACTTCATGATGCACTGAACTGGCCCGAAGATCTGCCAAACAGAGGAGATGTAAAACCAATGTCTGGACTTTAAAACTGATGATTAGGGCTCCAGCGGGGGGCAGCATTGGAAAAGCATGTGGTGAGACGGAGTCTGTACCTCTTCTTTGGCAATACGCATGTGATCCACGACATCAGAGAAGATGGTAGGCCGAATGAACAGACCCCTGTCCTCCAGCGCACATCCACCAAACTCCAGCCTGGCTCCTTCCTTCTTCCCACTGTTCACCAGATCCAGAATCTTGTCAAACTGCCGCTGGTCAATCTGAACATTCAATGAAGAACTCAACCAAATATATCTGCACGTTTTGAATATATGTTTAAAGAAAAATTATTTCTTAGCATTTTAACTAGTCATTTTGACTTGAGAATAAAAAACAAAAGTCCTAGAAACATAGTAGAATTCTAGCAGATACATTCATGTTCATTAGTTTAAGAGTTTTAAAGCCAAAAATATATTCCCATGAGAAGCAGAGGGTTAAAGTGCTTTAGAGAAATCATACATAATACATATAAACACATCCTTCACGAAAGTCTTCTAAACCACAACAGACGATGTTTTTCTGTATCTTGTTTTAAGGATATTTATATTATTGTACCTTTTTCCGTTCTTTCATAAATGGATTCTAAAGTCGTGTTTACACCAAATAACAATTACGTGATTTGCGTGAATAAAGTACATATAAATTCAGTGCGAAGACTTCGATGGATGCCACCTCGCAGCAGGACATTCGAATGGCGTTAATCGGGCATGAATGGCCTCAGCCGCGCAATTTCAAATATTCCAACTTAAGAGGTCATGGACATGTGCTGTTTGAAGGCTTCGCTCCTAACCAAGATTTGTCCCTGAGTAATCGCGAGCATGCTTTCTCTGACAGTCATAAGGGTGCTTTCCCGACTCTTGAAGGAACGCCGCTCACCTGTGGTCCGTGTGATGTACGGGGATCCATAGGGTCTCCCACCTCGATGTTCTTGGCTCTTTCCACACTGAGACGCACAAACTCATCATAAACCTGCTCCTGCACATAAACGCGTGACGCAGCCGTGCACGCCTGGCCCTGGTTAAAGAACGCACCTTTCTGAATCTCCTCAACCGCCAACTGCACTGCACACAGACAGACAACATCACGCATCAGTCTTGACCTTCTATAAAAAACACATCCAGCTGTAGACTTCAGAAAACGGTGTTATTACTTCAGCTTTGCATTGGCATACATCATGGTTTAAATAATAAAACCGTTTGACGGGAGCATTGTAGAATCTGCGGGCCTGAAAAGCCATAACTCTACAAATTGAATCAAGTGTTTGAAAGACAGAAATAAAACTTGAAAAATGTTTAACATCATCGCTATACAATAGATAGTAGAAACATTATTTTCAGGTATTGTGCAGATTCTCCTACTTGGCTTTGATATTTTGTCTTCGACAAACCTTTTGTAAAACAGTATTGAGGCCGCTTAAGTTGCACCGACTCTACTGATATAAGTAACATTGGGCGAAGATTCTTTGAAAAAAATCTGTTTTGTTCTAATGAAAAGCATACACCACAGGTCTGGAACATGTCCTTTTAAAAGCCGACACATGTCTTCCCGGCGAGCTCATTATAGTTTCAGCGCTTGGATCTGGAAAACCACATCACTCACGGTCTGAGTCAGAGAACACAATGCAGGGGTTCTTTCCCCCGAGCTCCAGAGTCACTCTCTTCAGGTTACTCCTGCCCGACGCTTCTTTGATCAGCTGACCAACCTGAATATAAAGAGAGCACAGCCCGTGTTTATACTGGAATAATAAGGATACGCGACTTAATTCTATACTGGCTTTTCTGTCTCTACTAATGAACCCACTGGACCCTCTGGTGCGGAATAAAATGAGCAGAAAAGCTTTATATCATGAATAAGTATTATTCTGATGATAAATATTATGAACAATATTAATATCTGAAAAAATAGATTCAGTTATTTATAATGTTGATTAAAGGCAGAAAATATTTACTGCATACAGTATCGGACAGATAATTACAGCAATCATTGTGGAAAAAAATGTCACAAACGGGAAAAGTGATTTTGAAGAATGTTGGCCTCTTAACAGCATTTACTTCTATTGTATGTCCCAACATTCTTCAAAATATCTCTTTTTATGTTCCACAGAAGCCGAACAGGTTTGAAACCTCAAGACAGAGAATATATGAAGACAGTATTTTTATTTTGAGCCATCATTCCAGTGATAGACCTTCCTCACATGTTTTATTTCTATTATGTTTTTGTACAGTTTAAATCATCTGAGTTGATAGCGAACTTATAAAGTAGTTAGAACGGGATTTTTACCTCTGTCGAACCGGTGAATGCCACTTTATCAATGTTCATATGACTAGCGATCGCCGCCCCGGCCGTGGGTCCAAATCCAGGTACAATGTTCACGACTCCAGGTGGAAAGCCAGCCTGCATCACATGACATAAAGAACAATCTTTATCATCCACAAAAGCGCTTTCTATCTAACCTGAGCTCTCTACATCCCATTATCACAAATGAATGCCCACAGGACGAGAGACAGCACGATCGCTGAAGAAACGATGCCCTCAAAGAGAGACTTGATCTCATTCATAATGATAGAGAAGTAAATCATCTCAGAGACGGGGAGATTAAAA
This sequence comes from Triplophysa yarkandensis, assembly GCA_033220385.1. Taxonomy (NCBI): domain Eukaryota; kingdom Metazoa; phylum Chordata; class Actinopteri; order Cypriniformes; family Nemacheilidae; genus Triplophysa; species Triplophysa yarkandensis. The sequence continues at coordinate 3,963,962 of CM065660.1, forward strand.
AGAAAGAGCGTTCCAGCTGCACTTCAGCTCCTGTCATTACGGTCCATTCATTTCCTCTGTGATCTTTAAAGAATTAAACTTGACAATTTATGAGATTTGTATAAACATGCAGAAGTCATTTCACATTCTGCAGCTGCCATCCATCCCATACAAAAGGCCTCGACGTACATCTACAGAAATAAAACACGGGCATTTTCAAAGCAAACAACTTGAATTTTTCATCTCTGTCATGATGTACTCAAAGTGAAAATATAGTTTTAAAACACATTTATTCTGGCCTATACTACGGCCGTTTTTAGCTCATGTTACACCATATTGAGTATTCACTTTATTAACTGTAAGTGTGCACGTTTTATCTGTTTCATGACGGAAAAACATCCGTCTTTCATTTGGCATTGAGGATTCTTCCGTATTATAAACCCCCTGCAGTCCCCAGAAAGCCCGGTCGGGTAAATCTGGCTGGCGAACATTTCACAACGTGTCAAATCCAACCATGATGGACTGTATCACCAATTACACACGTGAATGTCTGTTTCCATCCAATCCGACCGGCAAACGAAACCATCCCATAATCCCTCACCTCCTTTATGAGCGCACCAACATGAAGAGCGGTCAGTGGGGTCTGCTCGGCGGGTTTGATGACCACCGTGTTTCCACAGGCCAGAGCCGGAGCGATCTTCCATATGAACATCAGCAGAGGAAGATTCCACTACACACACACACAGAATAGATTTCGTAAAAGTGTTGTTAATAATGCAAACAAACACAAATCTTTAGGAGAGGATCTCCAACCAAAGCAACAACAGAAGATCAAGATATTTCTCATCAACGAACACGGAAGTTCCCGGAGACAATATTGGAGGTTTGTTTGATGACAGTTCGAAGTGTCCGAGTCGAGGATGTGCTCGGTTCTGTCCACATCCCATTTTGAAAGGTGAGTTCATGTCTCTTCTCCACACGTACATGTCTCATGGAAGTGGTGTGGGAGTGGATTACATTCACAAGTGCAGTCCTAACTCAAGTAAAAGTTCACAGATATTCATATTACCGTCTTTAAACACAAACTACTTTTTTATGTTTTCTCTACAATCTTGGAAAGACTAAAGCTTGGAATTGAGACCAAACTTTATGTTTGCCAAAATATCGTGTCGCGTACATACATCTATACATTTATATTTGAATATAATTGATATTGTGTATAAATATAAATAAATAAAACTTTTATATTTTTCAAAAATCCAATCGTGTTCTTATATTTTTGAAATATATCGAATAATGCATTTTTGAAATATTACAATGTCTTTTCATAAGGAATTTCCATTTTTCTTTTTGAATCTATTGCATTGAAATTTCTAGTATAGAAACAGATATTCACATCTGTACATTACATCTGTACATATAGATATTTCATTCTCCATTATAGTTCCAGGTTCAAAGTCCAAATGATCTAAATCGTGTGTGTGTGTGTGTGTGTGTGTGTGTGTGTGTGTGTGTGTGTGTGTGTGTGTGTGTGTGTGTGTGTGTGTGTGTGTGTGTGTGTGTGTGTGTGTGTGTGTCTGTGTGTGTGTGCGTGTGCGTGTGTTCGTGTGTGTGTGTGTGTGTGTGTGTGTGTGTGTGTGTGTCTGTCTGTCTGTCTGTGTGTGTGTGTGTGTGTGTCTGTCTGTCTGTCTGTCTGTCTGTCTGTCTGTCTGTCTGTCTGTCTGTCTGTCTGTCTGTCTGTCTGTCTGTCTGTCTGTCTGTGTGTGTGTGTGTGTGCGTCTGTGTGTGTGTGTGTGTGTGTGTGTGTGTGTGTGTGTGTGTGTGTGTGTGTGTGTGTGTGTGTGTGTGTGTGTGTGTGTGTGTGTGTGTGTTCGTGTGTGTTCGTGTGTGTGTGTGTGTGTGTGTGTGTGTGTGTGTGTGTGTGTGTGTGTGTGTGTGTGTGTGTGTGTGTGTGTGCGTGTGTGTGCGCGTGTGTACGTGTGTACGTGTACATGTGCGTGTGCGTGTGTGTAAGTGTAAGTGTAAGTGTTTGCTTACACCGATGTGAAAGACTCTAGACAGGCGTTGCCTACAGTATATAAACAATGCACAACAACCATCTACACAACAGTCATTCAATCCTTTTGTGTTGATACGCTTTGTGCTCAAAACCCCGATCAAATACTTTTGTTTCATTTAGACGCTGGTCTGAATATGCTCTGCAAACACCGAAGAATAGAGGAAAGTTCCCTTGACGTGTGATCTGTGCTTTGTTGCAGATGCAGATCGAGCACCCCGATGGAATAAAGCATATACAGTTTAATTTCATCCAACAATGTGTCATACAGTGTGAATCGTCCTAAAACATGAAAAGAAGACAAAGCAAACTCACGGGAATAATGGCACCACACACACCAACCGGCTCATGTTTGGTGAAGCACACAAAGTTTTCATCTGTGCGGAAGAAAAACAACGAGAAGGTAAAGTTAATGACACACCAAAGGTCCTCTTTGATATACTATCATTGTTCAGCTCTTGGATGTGGTCGCCAAAAACCAAACATGCCAGACAAAGGATGCAGAATGGCGCAGGTTTTCATGGGCCACACAAAGCTCTCCGGTCAGGAAGAGTGTATATATTTTTCACAGGAGACCCAGTGAAATGAGAGAGGAGGGATGGAGGGATGAGGAGGTGTGTGAGAAGTCTGGGCAGTGGTTCAAACCCGGTGCAGATCTGCTCTTGGCTCGGCCGCACACCTTTGTTCGCTCTTAGAGGTCTGCTTCTCTTTCGGCTCTCTCTCCCAGGAGTCGGATAACCGGCCGGGGGTAATGTAAGGTAGCAAACGCTGTTTTATCACATCTCTTCGCACTTAAACCTTTCCGATGGAAAATGCCACCGAGATTCATATTCACCACTTCGCTGTGGATCCGATTGCCCCGCTGCAGCGCCGCACAACGCTTGCTTCACCATAAAACATCAAACAGGATTATCATTTATTCTCTCGTTGCCGAACATACACCGTAGAAACGTCCCGCTACTTTTTTCTCTTGGTTTCACATGCAAATAATTGACAAGATTTCTTTACTTATCAAGTCTTGTTTTCTAAAAATGATGAAAAAATGTGAATTAATGTATATTAGTATATTTGAAGATATTTGAAGATATTTGAAGATATTTGAAGATAAGCAAACCTAACTTTAATTACAGTTTAACATCACTTGGACGAATTAAGACTCCAGGCATTGTGTTTTAACTACAAATGTTTCACAAACGAGAAAAGTGTTTTACAAAGTAATTAAACATCACAAATGCCAAATCCCATTATGCAAAACGCGCATACATATTATATAAATTCATATGACTAGTAACCTTAGTTAGGAATTCCTATGAGATTGTGTTAGAAGAGTAACCTTCCGTTTAAGTTTGGAACGACATTACAACACACTAAAGTATCTGAAAAAATACAATGCAAGAAAAGATGTTTGTATTTCTAATCGGTCCTGTAATATCCGCAGCATTTTGGAATCGTTCTTAAATACAATAAATTAAGTGTTGCATGAGGAACTCTCATTCTAAATCGTATAATTCTAATCATTTATAACACAAAAAAAACTGTTTAATTAAATTCCAATGTATAGATTTTACTTAGGTTAGTGTTTTATGTTAACTATGCTAAATTAAGCTCTTTTATTGTTTGTGACGTTCCGAACAACACAGCTTATCAGGTTATGTAATGTAAAAGCCATTATCTTACACAAACCCTGACCATACTGTATACATTTCATATGTCATCTATGGATGTATACGTCTGTTAATCTACTGAAGCCGGCGTCTCAGAGACGTGACCTTCTCGTGTTTCTCCACGCCGCAGTGTGTCGGGTGATTACAGACTTCACGACTCCCTAACACAATGCTCATCTCCGCTCGGGATCAGCCGACGGCCCTTTCCAACTGATCCGACAGTGCCGCTTATCAAAGGTTAAATTGACACGGCTGGGGAACGCTCGGGGACGGGGGATCGCACGGAGGATTTATTTCAATAAACCCAAACAAATGTCAGCCGTGGACTTTTTACGACACGTCAAGCAATTACTTTAGAAGCTTCGCTTCATTTAACGCCATCACAAATGTCAAATTGGTGTCATCATTGGTGTTGGTGTTCCTTCTTGATCTAGATAGCACAATAGAGTTGAATGGAATGTCACGGTTTTGCTCATAGACGCTGAAGTTCATTGACAGTCATCATGAAAAGTGCTGGAGTCCCAGGCCAGATATTCAAAGAGCGAGATATTCAATCCGGGTGCAGATCTACTGCTCATCTGCAGCACCGGCGGTCGCACTTCAGCGATTAGAATCAGAGCGTCTTCCTTTTCCTTTGTGGGCCGAGGGCTTTCGTCTTTTAACGCTTTATTTGAGTCTAATCAGGTGGAAAGAAGGGAAGCATGTTTTGTCTATGGAGTCTCCCGGAGGGGATGGAATGCTGGGGGAAGAGGACGAATTAGAGAGGGGGATGATATACCACCCAGAGCTCAAAGGACCCAAGCATCGTCCACATTATATCCATTAACTCATCTCTAGCGGTGAGACTTCAACCAACCACAGCTGTGGATTGTACAGTCGACAGATCGCTGTTCTTAGTATCACGTAGTTTTGAAAAATGAGTCTAAAATCGTAAATAAGAATCATGAGATGACGAACATTCCCACGATCCAAAGTACTCACCGACCGGCATCGTCTTCCCATGAATCTTGTCCGTCCAGCCAGCGTAATATCTCAAGGTTTTAATGCTGCCATCCAGATCGACGAAGAACGCGTGCAGAAAGGGTTTGCCAGTGTCCATGGACTCCAGGGTCTGCAAGCCAAGACGTACAGTAATGACTTTAATTGCTGCAAAGCAATTCTCGGAATATAAAAGCATAAAGTTATCGTGCTTTATTAGAAATGTGTTTCCAATGGACAGTTTTATTGGGCTTGCCGAAAAACACGCTCGTTTCGTGAGTTACAAATTCGATGCAAAACAATTGTTTTTATGTGCATCACAAGATGCCAAGAACTTGAAATGCGTTGAGAGTTTGCAGATCCAAATATGAAACAATAAAAAAGTAATACATCATGTTGCCCCACAACAATGAGAGCAACACAATGCGACTGCATTCGGTCCTGTAAGATGGGATGTTGGCATCAGTGCTGTCATGAATCAAGATGAAATGAGATGATGTTTGCATCTGGCAACGGATGCCACAGACCAAGCTCTGGTTCTTCACACAAGTGGCTTTCTCCAAACCATCACTAAACCACCACGCAAGTTTAATAGTGACAAGAACATGTGTATCACATTTGATGAGACCCACTTTCCCAGTGCGCTGTTGTCGAATGTTCTGTAAATGACTTAATAATGACGTGAGAGGAGATCACATTCACTTCTCCATCTCCAAATCTGTTCTTTATTTCCCAAAGCCGAGTTTGGAGGTATTGAAATGAGCCATAGTCTGATGATGAATCGTGAGGACATGTTTGCAATAAGAAATCCCATGCAATGTAAAAACACGACTTCACTGGCATCGGAACAATCTTAATCTCATAAATCCAGCACTGATATGATCTGGCAGTAGAGCAGGGTGAAAACTGAACTCATGCAAAGCTTCAAGAACAATCCCGGCATTGTGCAACTGAATGCAAACTCATGAATAACAGGTCAACGAAAACTCATATGAAGTGTAACATTGAATGGACTTTAACACCTGCGGGAGCGTGTGATGGATGAGTTCAGACAAGCATGGCATGGAGCCTGTAGACATATGTTATATGTCAAACCGTTATTAATAAAGACATATATCCTCTTATTTATAATGGTGGTAAAATAAACAATAAACAGAAATTCAGACTAATTATTCAATTATAATATCATCAATTTTGGATTTGTGTAGAAATATATCACAGATAAAACTCTCACCGCGAGTAAACATTGCTCTCTCTCCAGTAGATCTGCCAGTCTGTGTAGCAGCAGACCTCGACGAGAAGCATCCATCCGCCGCCACTCAGAGCCTCTCCTCACGGCCGCTGCTGCAGCTTCCACAGCCAGATCCACATCAGCCTGAACCAATCACAACACTTCATCATTATTCAATCAACCTTGAACTCCTTTAAAGGATTTATGGTCGGCAAAACTAACCACGCTTTTCAAAAGGGTCAAATACAGGGAACATGGTTTTATTATAGTCAAACTGTTAATCACATTTTACTCGGGTAAAAGTATACTACTTTATTTTTTATAGTGATAAACATGTTTTGGAGTATTTTGTTAAAGTAGGGTTCCATGTTTTTGCAACGGTAAAAGTATTGTAACCAGGGTTTTATTATAGAGAGAGTGTGTTAAATATGATTTTACTAAAGTTAAATTATAGTAACCATGTTTAAGTACGCTAAAACATTATTTTTTTAGTTAAAGGCAATTATTAAAAAATGTTCGATGTTAAAAGTACAGTAACCATGTTTTACTATAGACAAAAAGAGTTTTATAACATTTTTATAGTAGGTTTACCATGGTTTGTTAAAAGTTAAAGGCAATTATTAAAAAATGTTCGATGTTAAAAGTACAGTAACCATGTTTTACTATCGTAAAAAAGAGTTTTATTACATTTTTATAGTTTACAGAAAAGACAAGTATTTAATTACAATATTACAATATTTAATTACAATATGTACGATAGTTAAAGTATAGTAATCATGTTTTACATAGTTAAAGTGTTGTAAACATGATTTTATTACGGTAAAAGTATAATGATCATAAACTTTAACTTTTCTTACACTAGTGAGACGTTTCGTTCAACTATAGATACCAAAGTTAATACCAATGCCAAAGTTGTGTTGTGTTGTGTGTATTCTGTGGTTTATAAAAGTTGGTGTAACCACAGAAGATTCCCTGCGTGTGTGTGAGCACACTCGGCCATTCAATCCGATTCGGATTAAACTACTGTAGTTACTGTAGTAAATCAGGTTTAGTATAAAAGGGATTTAATGGCTACAAAAACTTCTACATTGAATCAGACATCAGAGGTTAAAAATGATGGCAAATATACTTAAATATAAATGTGTGTAAATGTCATTTTAAAAATCTCAACACGATCATAAACGAAATATGACATGAAAGAATAGATCTTACTTGATCGGCCTCCTCTATGTCACAGATTTGAGCACCTGTTGCCGGATTGAATGTTGGAAACGTCTTCCCTTTGACTGAGGTGTGCCATTCATTATTGATAAAGATCTGCAACACATGGGACCAGATGACAGTTTCTTTACAGTATCTCGTGATCATAAGAGCTTATTCTCATTGAAATTACAGGTTAACCTTATTTCTTGCTCTATAGAGAGGATTTTTCATGTACTTAAGATCACTGCAGGCGTTTTGAGATCCATATGGAATGATCCTCTAACCCTTTCAAGTCTTTCAAGACACCTTTTATTTTAATCCTGACACATAATGGATTTTAATCCCGCTGACAAGACAGTCTTATAAATGAAGGAAAACTCTTACCTTTGTGTACTTGATGTCTGGGTTTTTCACAGGTCGAGGCAGAGCTGGAGGGCTTTCCTCATTTCCGGAGAGCCCGTTCTCTAAAGATCCATTCTGTGCCATAGCAGCTGATGTCAACTTGTCGTGAAACGAACGCAAAGGTTACAGACGGCTGTTAAATGAACATGATCCACATCCAGCACACTTTATATGAACTTTGCAAGGTCCTCCCTCTTTGGGCATGGGTGCACTCCGCCCACTGTGAACACTGCAGGGTACCACCTGCCACTTTAGAAAAACACCACACATGGTGTCTAACAGGTATAAAAGAGATCAAACCGTATTTAATCTGCCACCCCGTAAAAAAAACAAAAGCCATGTTCTGTGGGTCAGGCGTTGGAAATAATGAGTGTGAACGAATTCACCGGCAATATTTACATTTCAGCGTGGCGGCTTTGATCAGCCGGCGGCGGGCCGGATTGGAAGCGACTGTGGGCCGAGCATCAGACGGGCCAAGGTGTGATGCGTTCTGATGTTCAGCGCAAAGTGGCTTTTTGCACCTGGGTCTCGTGAAGCTGAATGGAGTTGAACGCATGCAAACAAACGCTTTTGTTTCGGCAGGACAAAGGCTTTCCCAGCTTCGGCCCGGTACTCGGACACTGTCGCTTTTGTTTCCCCTCCATTGCATCTTGTCACTCTTCTTGTCAAAGTTGAATCAGGACAACGAGCTCTTGCAGGGCCATTTCTCACTTCAGCAGCTTTCTAAACACTTCCTAATGAGGGCAAGACTCACACACATGAGGAAGGAGCGACAGGACACGTTCACAAACTAAAGATTTCAACATGTTGAGAATATCTTTCTTCCGAGATGTTGCGTCGGCACGTACATTACTGACCAAACGTTGAGTCACTTGTTTCATTGTTATTCAAAGGTTATTCCACGGTTTAAAGAAAAAGTCATCCAATCTGTACACAAATTTAAAATTGACCAAAGACTCTTCCAAATACGTCAGAAATGATTGTGAAACTTTATTTTTGGGGAACTGGTATCAGTGCAGTTCCTCGAGGTCTTAGATTCTCAAATAAAAGTTTGTAATAATATAAATGAATATGTTTTAAACACTTTTAGTCCGAAACATGTTTTTTTATGTCTCCATATTTATTGTAAAAATATGCGATAATATGTTATGTCTGTTCCCTAAGATGTTCATGGATCTTCACACCGTTCATTTATGAGCATGAATAATGATTGAAATGTCATGGCAGTTTTGATCCGGGGGGAAAGTTGAAGCAGGTGTCCCGTAAGCTTGGGTGCTCGGGGTAATTGGCGTTTCACGCGTTTGAAGGTCAAGGCTCTTCCTGTCCGCTGTAAGCAGCATCACCCGGCTAATCGTGATGACCGTGCCCTCAAACAAATCACATGACGCACAAATCAGAAAATCTCCGGCATCAATGAACCAGAGACATACATTGAACTACACATGAATGACACTTTGTTCAATGACATATAACTATTGGAACCATACAAAATTATGGGTTATCGTATTAAACATGTGAGAACTCTACAGTCTTAAAAAGCATTTGATAAATAATAATGAACGTGTGTGAATTTGGTGTTACATAATTAAAATCAAGGATAACACAAGATGAGGAACTTTAAAGGGAAACAAACGAAAGTGTAACATATGTGTCATACTATTGTGTTTATTTATCTAACCAGAGTATATATTTATGTATACTACAGAGTTTATAAACTTATTTTAAGTAATACTGAAAAATACCATTGTGTGTACAGAACACAAACAATGTGTACAGCAACATAATGGAATACATAGTAAATATTGTAACGTTATGGTAAATATTCAATTACATAACAGTAGTTTTTCATTTAGTTAAGAACACCGTAACCTATATCTTGATTTTGCTTTTAGAGTAAATGGTATTCACACATGTCAAATAGGATTTTTTACTTTTTTACATATTTATTCAGTTCTAGCTAGCAATGGCCCATTAAAAAAAATTTAATAATATAAACCTAAATATTTCAGTATTTGACAAACAATGCCATGAAATGCATCTGGAGATAAAAAATATTATTAGCTGAAAATAAATAAATGTTCATGAGAAACTACAACAGGGCAATTCCAGCGTTGTGGATGTTACATAAAAATACTCTTAGAAATAACTGCGACCAGTTAAAGTTCTTTTATACGAAACACTTAATGAAATTGTTTAAAAATATCCATCTATTCGCATACATTTCTTAGGATTTATGTGAATTAAAATGTACAAACCAGAATCAACATTATCCAACAACTGGGAAATGTGTAGGTCTTTGTAGAACATAAAGTAATAACTATATTTTAATATTCATGTGTCCGTTCATCAGCAAAATGAGGCGTTATGGATAATGCTCGGAGAACTTATAAAAAGTCCTCGCATGGGTATCTGAACCAGCAAACATGTTCCTGGAATTTGCCATAGAAAACAAGTTAATAGAAAAATAATTGAACCTTATATAGAAATATAGATGTTTCAAGGATCTGACAGTGATCTCGAGGTTTGATGAAGAATGACCATAAGCCCTCTGGAAGTAAAAGAAGAGCCGTCATCCTCCAGGTGTTCAGAACGCCAGACAAAGACTCTTTTCACTTGTCTTCATGAGGCTTGTTGCAAAATATACCCGACCAAAACACAGGCAGATGATAATATTCTGATCACAGACTATGAGGTCCAACTTTGTTTTAGGAGACACAAAACACTGTCATACAATGATGGGTGAAAGGACGTCAGGGCTCTGTCCATCCTAACCTCGGTGTTCTGAACAAATATTGTTGTTTGAATATTTTCTACTTTAAATATTTCACGTTCTCGCCTTCGAGTTTTCTTGCGTGAAATGATCACAGAAGGTTCTTGAACACACAATTGGGTTACATTTATTACTAAATCCCGATGTGTTTTTATATGAAACTGACGCTCAATAATTGTTGTCATAGAAAAGAAATAATTGAATAATTTGTGTGTAAACTAATAAAACAGAATTGAAACGTAAATGTGTGAAAAATATATAGCCATAGATTTCAAATGCATATCTGAATGTCCTTGCATCAGGATATGTGATACTTGGATATATTGTTACACCACAACATTTGAGAGTTTTACTTTTAAGAAAAATCACAGAGAGGGAAAGAAGCATTAAAGCCCTTTGTGTTTAATTTATGCTTTCTTACAAAACCGTTAGTTCCATTTCTCAATTCTGATTGGTCAGCAGCGGTGACATTTAGACATTTAGGTCAATGATTTTCTCAATGACGACTTTAAACTTAACATATATAAATTAATATATATCGTTACTTTTAATATTTTTACGGGGTGGGAACTGTTTTATAAAAGTCATAAGGCACTCGAGGCCGTGCTGTATCGGGAATAAATCACTGCTGATGACTTTACATCGTGCCTGAGAACGATCCTCAGCCTTGATTTGTTCGGTACAGCACGGCCTACCGTACCTTATTGCTTTATTTCACAACGAGCGGTTCTGAAAGAACATAACCCGGGCCTTTTTTTGGACGACACGAACATTCCCTTTTAGAAATTCTGTGGTTCACTCCGCACTCGGCCGTTGTGTAATTGTGTGTTTCTCGTGTTGCGATTGAATCCGATTTTCATATGATCATAACACACACATAAACTGTTTATTCACAGTCATTAAAGCATGAGTTTCATGTTTCTTTTGTGCTAGGAGAGAGATTATTGTGAGCCATGTGTGTGATCGTATGAGCGGGTTTGACTGCTCCATGAGTTTGAGTTTGAAAGGAGATATTTAGAAAAAGGTTCAAGCCTTGGGCCCGTGCATTCAATCCTAACTGAATCAAGCTTTTCTTCTCCCGGAGATGTATCCCTATGAGAAAAGCGCGAGGTGTTGATGTTTCCTGTATGTGAGAGTTTGGTGTTTGAAGTCTCAGCACATCACATCTCCTCCAGCAGGTTAGTTCCATCACTGCTCGAGGGAGAGAGCGCTTTGTGTTTAAGATCACAGCAATTTGCAAGCTTATTGAGGGAAACTGTCCAACAAAAGACCCTTAGATATAACGTCTGTCATCGCTCTTTTTCTCGCGCCGGGGCTCATGTTTCATACCTGATGAAATTGTCCGCTTGTGGACGGTTTTGTGAAATTGCTCCATAACTTCTCTTTCATTCCTCGTCTCGGGTTTTTCCTTCTCAGCTGCTCGGCGGTGGGACTGAAAGCTTTCAGATGATTTATTAAATACGCAATAATGTGATTTACACTGAACGCTGATTAATTCACATTTAATTTAATTTAATTTAATTAATTAACATACAATAAGTATTTCAATGTTACTTTTATAAAACTTTTGCTAAGTGAGGTTTAGTTTAATGATTCTACCTTGGATATTGATTCGTTATTGCATTTAGATGTTATGTCGTAGAAATAGTCAATTGTTAAATTATAATTGTAAATAGTAAATTACTGTTTCAGAAATAGTAAATATCCTCAATTCAATTCAATTCAATTTTTTTAAAATTTTATTTTAATATAATTCCTTTATAAATATATATAAATATCCCTTATAAAAAATTCTAAACCCGACATATATATATTATATCAGAAACAAGCATTTGCTTAAACAAGAAAGTTGAAAAATAATGTTTTGTTTTTTCTTTTATTTTTCCTGATTAAGCAACTAAAACCTTTTAATAAAATAAACCTTACCCACTGTATATTTGTAAATTTTTGTGTATACAACACCAGATTTATACTCTTAACAATGCATTTATACTTTAAATAAAAAGGATCAGGTTGAAGTATATTTTAATAACGATCAGTATAGTAGTGGAACTTTTCTTTAGACTAAATCGAGGAAAGTTTTAACTACTTTTAACGTCAGAGCTAGATGTTAGAGTATTTTACACTTTACTTTAGTTTACAGGTTTGTTTTTGGTTTGTATTTTTGCTATACTAGCAACCGTACTCATTGTGTACTCGTTGAACACTCATAACACGCTGCACAATTTTATCCGTCCAAGCTGACACTAAAAAGCTCACGTGAAACCGTTTACACAGAAGTTAACTGAAATGCTTTGAAACTAATTAATATTCAGTTTAAAAAATCTCTATTAGGGTTTACCAAAATATGAGGTGTATTACAGAATATGAATCTGTAAAATACTTCAAGTAATTGTTGGGTTTTTACCTACGGCCTCATGAATGAACGCATGTGAATGTGAAGTATTGTTCAGTTTGTGGTGTGAACCTGTTTGTGTTCTTACACCGACACAATGCAGATACTTGTGCTAACGGGAGCGATTACATTGTTCCCCCGAGCGTAATGAAGGTATACCTGACAGATGAAAGGTGATTTTAATGACCGAACGACTCGTGGTCATGATGAAACTCAATCCATCACTTCCGATGATGTGTGCTCACAGGTAATATACCGGCGCGATGTGACCGCAGGACTCTGTGTTCATATAAATATGTTCAAGCGAACGTCTCATCATGTCCGTTGTGTGGAGTCAACCGCGATAAACAGACATTTTCCATTAATGATAGAAAACAACGACCGTTTTTAAATCATCTGCTTTTATTCTGATCTTTAAGTGAAACTTCACCCAATCGTAAAAATTCAGACGTCATTTATTCATCCTTTGTCTCTTAACATTTCTTCGTTTTGATGAAAGCGGAGAAAGATATTTAGAAGAATGCTTGTTATTACACAGGTCTCGGAACCCATTGAGTACCACAGTAGGAACACATATATATTTTGTTCTGTTTAACACAAAATGAGATATTCTTAAGATTGTAAAGTTCTGGGCAAATTTGTATTACTATTCTTTCTTACAATGGTGGTGAATGGGGTCCAAGAGCTGATCGTTTCCAGGCATTCTTTCAAATATCTTCCTCTGAGTTCAACCAAACAAAGTCGTTTATACACACCAGATGGGTACAAGTGTATATCAAATACCAAATGTACAGAGATACTTATTACATATGATAAAAGTGTTTTTTTGTCAATTCAGCCTAGTTGAGTACACTCAGATGATCTTAAGATCATCTTAAAAAGAACTAAGATCATTTTTTATTTATTCAATGTTTTTTAACAAAATGTGCATAAACAACTTTTCTTGTTATCATTTTGCGAGATATAAATGATGCGGATCCAGAATCATTTCCAGTCTGAGCTTGAAGAAACAACATAGATCACATTTACAACTGAACTGAAATGTCAACTCATATCTCTCTGGGCCTTGAGAAGAAGTGCTTTGGTGCAATGTTTTCTACATCTTGGGAAACGTCTATGTGAGGCTGATAAGGCCTTAATGAACATGAATCAATTTTGATAAAAATGTTATTTGACATCATTCTTATCTCTTTCCACCGCTCTCATCTGGACCGGTGTTCTTCTGCTGTTGAGAAACTGAAATCTCTCTCATTCTGAACACTCTGTCTGTTCCTCCATTCAGCTAGAACTCTCTGCATGAGTGCCTAACCCGGCTAAAGCTCTAACAGTCTCTCTTTCTCAGTTCTGACTCCCATCCAGGAACTCTGTGTGTCTCTCTCTCTCTCTCTCTCTCTCTCTCTCTCCTCTCTGTCTCTGGTCTCTCTCTCTTGTCTCTCTCTCTCTCTCTTGTCTCTCTCTCTCTCTCTCTCTGGTCTCTCTCTCTCTCTCTCTCTCTCTCTCTCTCTCTCTCTGTCTCTGGTCTCTCTCTCTTGTCTCTCTCTCTCTCTCTTGTCTCTCTCTCTCTCTCTCTCTCTCTCTCTCTCTCTCTCTCT
>CM065660.1:3978731-3983731 GCA_033220385.1 Triplophysa yarkandensis
GAAAACATTTACACCTTCTTAATGGATTTCTAAATCTGGCTAAAGACGGCAGTTAACAGCCAAGAGCACAAACAGACGGGCCGGTCGGGCTTATTCAGTGTTTAATATTTCACATGGAAGTATTGTTTCCCCATGGTGTTGACCTCCTCCGCTCTCAGCATGAAGCGATTCGGTCGTCAGTTCCTCTGAGCATCAAATGGAGAGCGTGTCTCACTCGTGAAAAGAACACACGAACGTGTTTGTTTAACGCGTCGCCACATCTCTACCCACGCGTGCATCACAAAGGTGCTCGAATCCAACCCATGTCCACCCACACTCCTGCGCCTGATGCCACACGTTTCACACCTCACTCTCAGAAAATCCATGAGCTTGGATATAGAGCCACACACAAAGTGAACCTAAAGTGTAAGGAGAGTCCAAGTCAGTTCATCCAAACCAAAATTTCATAATCCTCTTTGACCCTTTTCCTATACTACAGTTTGTTTGCATCATTGGTGTTTATATCGCGTGCATACACACATCATCTGTTAAGAACTGTAACTAGATGAAGATGACAATGTGGTTGCTCTAAAACTACAAAACTATCACCCGTGATGAATAACTTTTATCAATAGCTTCGGCAGTTTCATACATGCCAATGACTTTGAATTGCATTTATAAACTAAAGCTATGTATGTCTCCCAAAATGCATTTCAATACGCATGTGATTAAAAGGTAGATCAGAAGTCTTTGTGACGGTCTTTGCCTCGGGATAACATGATGTTGTCATTCTCAAAGTCTATATGAACACTATAGATGTCAACGCATCCGCCATCTTGGTACAGTCGCCAAGAAGCCACAAACTGCCACAACATTCCTCAAGAAGTTCTTTCACAGGTGAAAATGTGTTACGTTGTGTTTTATGTATTTTAGTTGTGTTTTAGCTTTTAGTTTTATTAACATTGTAAATAGGTTAAAATAATTTTAAGATTTAAAAAATCTTTGGGTAACTTTGTTAGCAATTTTGTTATATACTTTTCTATTTTATTGCATATTTGTTTATTGTTATAGAGCTACATAATATTATTTGTCAAATGTTTTTAATGTTTTAGTTAAGTTTCAGTTTTCCAAAGGTTTTTACACCAATATTCTTTTTGGATTTCATTACACAGAAACATATTTAATGTTTTCATTCTATTGAACTAAATGAACCCTAATACTCATTATTATGGATATGATGACTTTAAATGTTGTTTTAGCTAACACCTTCGTGTTTGTTAATAATAAGAATATAAATGTTATATTTTGTTGGATTACTGTGTATAATGCTTGGGTTTATAGAACAGCATGAAATCTTTGTAAATTAAAGCAAACATGAACGCTTCACCTGCTCTTGACCATTTCAATATAGTGGATGATTTACACACACTACAGAACACTGGAAGAGATGAACAACGATTGTTTGTGTTTTGTAATGATCGGTTTACATTATTTGGTGATTATATTTATAGTTAAATGTTTAATGTTACTGTTCGCGGTCAAGTTTAGCTGCAGAAATGTGAATCATTGTCCCATGTTTAAATGTATACAAAGTCAATCGATCCTTTTCATCTATATGAATTCCGGCTCGATTTGATAACATGAAAGACGTGTTTACGATAACACCGAGCGCATTCATGTCCACGTTATGGAAAGGGGCGTAAACTTTCCAGGCTGCACGCACTAGATTGGCTGTCCAATCACAACACAGGAGCCGACGACCCAATCAAAACTCGTTACGTTTTTTTTAAGGAAGGACTTTATCAGAACAAGGGAAGTTATCACACGTTTTCATGACAGGCGGAAAAGCGACTGCCAGAGAGGTGAATTATGTGAAAAATTAGGGTTATTTTTACAAGCGAAACATAAACTCACGTTATATTGAACACGATCAAAGCTTCAGAAACCCGCGTAAAATGTGACCTTTGATGTCATTGCAAATATGACAGTTTACTATGACTAAAGCGCACGCGCTATAACTCTTGATTGACAGGTCAGTGTATACAGTTGTTGCCGAGCGACATAAAAAAACGAAGTGCGCTGTATTTTCAAACAGTCGTCAAATAAACAGCTCGACGCGTCAGGCGTTTCTGAACGTTAAAAGCGCGTTTGGTATGATCAACCCAAGGCTGATCTAGAAGTACATCTAGATTCATTTTTTTATACCACACGAAAATGTGATCAAAATACAACAAACAAATCATTTATAACCAAATTTATAACTAATATCTTTAATATGTTTTAATTATAATCGTAAGTATATTGTAATTATAAAACTGGAATTTGGTGAAGAGATCTAGTGGCCCATTCAAACATCTGCTTCTATGAAAACTAAAGTCAGCGATCCTTTAGAAACTAAAGCATGGCTTTATGCCGATCTGTTTGATGATGAAGTTTGACTTTCCGAAGTCACGTTTGAGTCAGAACATCTCAGGAAACATTGCAGGACGATTGTACTTGAGGTTTTTGGATCATGTGTAATAGGATTCTCCGGCTTGATTTCGTGACTTCTGCAACCGAACGACTGGAAGAGATGAGATAATACTGATGTCATACGCCACTGTAAGCGATTCGCCCGCAAGTGTCGTGAGCCGATCAATGGCATCAGATCGATCGGCTTCAGCCTTTTAAGAAGCGACACTGGAAACTGTAATGTGAGTCGAGATGGAGAGTGGATTCTTGGTCAGCGGTCTGAAGGTCAAATCTCTCCCCAAATCCGTGTAATAAATCCTTTTGTGCGAAATCTCTTTATCTCCAGCCGTGTGCTCACTTTAGCAGCGAGCCGGAGAGATTTGTTTTGTCTGAAGAGTCTGACAGACATCTTAAAGCCGACCTGTGAGGATCTGGCTCGCTGACGGAGAAATCTCCTCTGTGTGAATCCTAATTAAATCTCCTGTAGTCAGGACAGGCCGAGACCTGCCTGCAAAAAATGAACAACTGACGGGAAGGCAAAACTAAACTGCGTAAGTCTTCAAATAGTGACATTTTAGATGCCGAAACACATTGTGATTCAGTCTTTGTCTGGAGATGATTTTATCATTTTGAGGTGTCAATAAATGCATGACAACGGATGAGAAAATCATTTTGAGTCCTTATAAAGAGATATATAAAGGATTTACAATACTGCAAAACAACAGAAGTCTATGGGGCAGGACATTCCCGCAGAATGTATATTAAAGGTCAAGTGTGTCATTTCTGCACTACAAGCTGAACCCAACAAAATTACAAAAATAATGATGTTTTAATGACTCACAGTCAGGGTCAGAAATTAACCAGAGCTCCGGGATAAAACACCGGCCATATTTCACATTGGTGTGCAAAGTTTGGAATTACCTTCAAATATAAAAGTGCCACAGTAGTAAAACCTAAAAAAAAACATTTTTTTCCAATCTATGGGAGACGTATATGAATTTTAACAGTGTTTTTCAATTTGTAGCTTGCGTAAAGATATTTTTGATGAAAACATAGCTGAACATTTTAAATTATGCTTCTAAAAATCATTCCAAGATTGCATAATGTTTTGCCGAACTTACTAACACTCATTCAGTGGAACACAAAAGAAGATATTAGAAAAAGTGTCACAGTGATTTTGGGTTCATACAACGGATGTCATTGGGGTTCAATGTATTATTTAAATTTTTTTAAATATTTCAAACAGCTTAGAAATTGTAATGAACGGGAATAAATAATGTAAATTAAATGAATGACTAAATGTAAATGTTGCCTAAAAAACTGAAATACGTTTAAACCATTAAACTTATAACGATAAACAAAGTATTTTATATAAAACTATAAAAGAAACAAATAAACAATAAAATTGCACAAACATATAACCAATTTCAATTAACATTAAAACTCATTGAATAATAACAACTAAATAAATCTTAAAACAAGACTAGAAATGTTGTTTTGTAGTTGAAATTGGTGGCACTTGACCTCTTGGAAAATGAGAGAAAATCTTAACATCATCTTAAATAGAGACTTTATTGAAAGAACCAAGCATCCCCAACCTAAGGTAATTGAATATGGATTGAACATTGATTTTTTTTCAGCATCTATAATAGAACCATGTATGTCTAGTGTTGTTTAGTGTTCCAGAATATGCATATTTTTTTCTTATGCCGTATGTGCTCTGATAAGACCCATGAGAGGAAGTGATGTCACAAATCATTTAACAGATGCATTTCACAAGTACACAGGTTACAAGCCAAACACAATCAAGCTTTAAGCAATGGTGAGGTGGGTTTAAGGACGCAGTGATGGATTGCAACACCTCGCATTAACGCTTAATGTCGGCCAATAATGTCTGTTCTTTAAACATAGCTTCACAGCGAGGGTTATGAAATATAAAGGAAAAAGTGGCGGGTTGGTAGCTAAAGGCTGTATTTAAATAATGCATGGAAAAACATTATAGTTCATTTCTAATGCGTGTGGGGCTTTGAGATCCACATTTGCCTCATTTGCATTCGAATATACAACTGGTTGAAATTACACATAATAATATTAGTGCTGTGGAGGTAAGCATGTAAAAAAAATCTTTGATTTAAATTTAATACTTTAATCCCATATCATAGAAGAAATGTTTTAATTTGATCCCAATTTTGAAGATACCAGATAATATGTTCTGATTCATTTAACGATGCTTTAAACCGAATAGGAGTTGGCATGCAGCTTGCCGTTCAAAGCTATATTTGCATTAAACTTTTATAGGGAAGCACAGTCTGACTATTGTGAATCTTCAGTTTTCATCTCTATAGGCAGAGAAAATATATGTTATAGCTGTGACACTTTCACGTGTCTCTTCCCAAGAAGCATCATGTTTCAGAATTATTCAGACATTTCCTCCATCAGGGTCAGAACACCTCATAAAGGTCATGACCCCAGGAACCACACCACATATGCTAGGGATCATCTCACTTGTGTCTCGTTTTCAGCTCCAGAGTCCAGATTTACGCTTGAATACATTTAGACTATAAGAACAA
>CM065660.1:3986231-4013731 GCA_033220385.1 Triplophysa yarkandensis
AAGGTGTTTGATATGGCTTCTAGTGCATTGCGATAGTATGTGCTTGCTGGGGTGTTCTAGGTGGTTGCTAGGTATTGACAAGATAGAGGGCATACTATCTGGTTGCTAGGTAAATCTGTGTGGTTGCTAGGAAGTCCTACATGGTTGCCAGGTATTACGCAGTAATCAGAAGGTTTTCTATGGTGTTTAATGCATTGATATGTGGTTTCTAGGATGTTCTATGTTGTAGCATGGGAAGTACTACCTGGTTGCCAGATATAATGCCATAGCCAAGATGTTTGATATGGTTTGTTGATATTGCTCTGTGGTTGTTGGGATGTTCTGTGTGGTTGCTAAGGAAGTAGAATGAGGTTGCGAGGTACTATGCAGTAGACCTAATGTTTGATACCGTGTCTGTTGCATAGCTATACGGTTCCTAGGATGTACCGTGTGGTTGCTAAGGCAGAACAACGAGGTTGCCAATGTGTTTAAAATGGTTTCTAGGGCATTGCTATGTGACACATCTATTGTATTGTTGTAGTGTTTTATCAGCAGAAGTCTGATTCTTTAGAAATGTAAAAGCATCTCTAAGCTACACAAAACACAAGAGTTTAATGTAGAACCCCCTGTTCTCCATGAGGAATATTTCATATAATATTGCAATAAACCAACACAAAATATATACCAAGAGCTCAAGGTAGGTGTGAATGAGGAATAAATCGCTCATATTGAATACAAGAGTTTAATGAACGCAGAACTGCATTCTGCTTAGTTTGCACATAAGGCACATTGAAGAAATATACAAAGGAAAGGTAAAAGTTTCTCAATTGTATCATTCACACATCTTATGGGAGAACTTAAGTGATGCACAATCCAGCAATGTACAGGCACGAAAATCAATATCATCTCAGCCACCTGAGATAGAGAGAAAGAGAAGAGCTGATGTATAAGAGGACACTTTGAACCGCTCTTCTTCCTTCAGCATTGCTTTTCCATTACGTTTTAACCTCCTTTTTCTATTTCTCTTCGGCTCGGGTTGGCACCTGCACCATAATAGCGGATAAATGTCAAGAAGCGTGTACACAGCACAACGCTACACAGTTTAAGAGATGTCAACTCTCCAAACACGTGTTTGTTTGTGAAACAAAACGGAACGCAGCGTAACCCCGAAAACCGAACGCGAAACATCGCTGACGGCGAGCACGACCTCATGAAATACAGTTACTTGTCCGCATTATGCAAAGTACTTTGAACTGCAGTTAATAATTAAAATGATTCCTTGAATAATAGAAACAATCTGGAGGCCGGGCCGAACGCGTACGGACGCGTCTAAGCCGTGACTTCTCATTAAAAGTGCATTACAGCTTCGGCACGTGAAGGATGAAGCGTCTGTCTTTATATCAATCACAGCCTTTTAATAACATTAGTCAAAGAGCAGTATCACCAGCCATTTGTCAAACCAAAGGTTTGTTCTATCAAACCAACTTTCCTTGAGAAGGCGAATGCCAGTCAGCCTTAACCACGTTTATTATTCAAGCTGAATATTCTCCAAAGTGTCTCATCTGCATGGTTGGAGTGCAGAGGTCTGGAGAGGGAAGTGAAACGGCATAGTTAGTGCGGACAGCCCGTCATATGGAGTTGTTGTGTAGCCTGACAGCTCGTGGGATGAAGCGAGCTGTTTTCGGCAGTCGCAGAAGAGTGTTCCGGCTTCAACACAAAGCAATGATAAGGCAATTGAAAACGCTGTCCGTGACACATCTGGAGGAACTGGAGAGGTGATGCTCTGCACAACCGATCTATTAAGTCTGAGGAAAAAGAGCTTGTGTGTTTGAGTTTGTAGAAGGCGCATCACGGTTTATATTGTAGCTACACCAACAATATCTGTCGTTTACTATACAATCATTTTGCTTTCAGTTTAAAAAGAGAATTTTTGCTGCGGACAAGAATACAATATCCAAATAAATGAGTCCCAGCCTCCGGAGCTTGTCAACAAGAAGAAAACTTAAACAGTTTTACGGTTACCTGCCGGAAATCCATTACAGCTGTATTTAAAGGTAAAACTCTAAACACAAACAGCTTTAATTCACACCCGCAGGGTTTCATGACTGATTAGACCTTAAATACTTTAAAAGCGATGCTGAACACAATGTTTTAAAGAATCTCGAATTCCTCAAAGCCAAAGAAGGAAACTTGTATCACCCACAGCGACATCTCAAAACCAACATCAAGACAAGAGAAATGAGACTTTACTACGGTAACATCTGCTTCATTCGTTTACTGAGTGTAATGTTCTAAACACTTAGTAGAACATTCCCTTGCAAAAAAATACTCTACCTTATAATTGTTACTTAAGATCTACGTTTATATAAATTGGAGTCATAGGTTTGTATTCTTGGGTTCATGCAAGAAATACATTTATTTCAATACACCAGTTGTATACTTATGAGGGTTTTTAATATTTTAAAAGTTTATAAAGCGTTCATTTTTAAGAATTAATACATTAAGTCATCTACTTTTGCCGATACAGTACAGTAAACTTTTATAGATATCATAAAGTTGAAGAACATTTAACTTAATATCATACGTGAAATACTTCACTATTTATATATTATTATTAATATTATTCTATTTTATTGTATGTACGTTTATAAAACGGTATGTGAAAAAAGTATTTTACAGTATTTTATTTCAGTAAAAAATTGAAAACAAGCCAAGCATGCTTAAAATAATTTGTTCAACTTTAAGAGAGAACATCTCCATCAAAAACTCTTTAAAGTATAGTTTAAATAAGCGTAAGCCATCTTACAGCAAAATACTTCCTATACTTAAAAGTATACTTTTATTTTCAAGTGCAGAGTTAAGTAAACGTGAGATGGTGCCCATCGCTGGCTCTACTTACCTTTTATCAAACTCATATACTTCATCTTTATTGTTCAGGAATACAGCACAAGTCCAATGAAAACAGAGTTTTTATGGAGCCGGGTGACAATATTCCGCTCCAAACTGCCACATTTGGCATCAGCAAGAAGACATCAAGATAACATTGTGTCTGGCAAAAAGAGATGGGTGAATTCCCTCCTGTAACAAACAATCAATGAACAATGTATATCTTTTCCGCAGACAGATGGGATGCAAGGGACACACGTGAATGCTAATACATACACAAATACACACGCATCACATCTAATTTCTCATTCAACAGCATGAATATTAACTGAGGAGACTGTAAAACAGCACACTTCAGTCTCAAGTCAAACAGGATCAGGTGAGATCTTGGGTGAAGGCCAGACAGATGCCGTTTTATTATTAGACCTTGGTGTTTATTTCACACGCGCACACACCATGTGATCATCCATGTTTGATTTCTGAACTACATGTTCAGATGATGAGACCAGCTACAGATGGATGAGGATATCAAGAGGATACTAAAAACATCCTTTACAGTCCGCTTGTAAACTCCGGCACTCACTTTCATCTACGATACATACGGCTTGTAAAGTGAAGTGCCAATATGAGCTTTCATCCTATTTGATATGTACTTCAGAAATATGCATTACAAAATAATAGGAAATACACTATATACTTGAGCTTACTTGACAAAAATGTTGAAGTATATTTGGTCTGTCCTAAATGTTTTGAAGGAGATACACCCTATTAAAGTTTAATGTACTATTCTAGATAATTGTACTTCACATGAAGTTGTGTTTG
Source organism: Triplophysa yarkandensis (assembly GCA_033220385.1). NCBI lineage: Eukaryota > Metazoa > Chordata > Actinopteri > Cypriniformes > Nemacheilidae > Triplophysa > Triplophysa yarkandensis. The sequence goes on from CM065660.1 coordinate 3,989,919, forward strand.
TTCCCTTGATCGAGTATGTTTACATAAAAAAAACACTTTTAAATGTTTTAAAGGTCAAGTTTATATAACAATTCAGGCATGGAGTGTGAGAACTTTAAATTAACTTTAAATGCACTTAAAGTTACATTTCAGAAATGAATACCTAAGTAGGAATCTATCAGTTTACAAAAGTGAAATATGTTAAACTATTGATGTTTAATTCACTTGCAGTTAACAGAGAGTATACTTTAAAGTGTACTGAATCTTCAGAAAGGTTCAGAAAACCCCTATAAGTGTAGTTGAAGATTGAAGTACAGAACACTCGTCAACATTTGAAGTAGATTAAAATCTCACATTACAGTTATACCTTCATTTAAACAGTCCCATTCTCAAAAATGGAGGAATTGTTTTAATCCACTTCAAATGTTGACCGCTGTAGTTCTGTGGTTCAAAATCTGCTACTGTTACACTGGAAGTTATACATGAAATGACATTATGATGAACTAAAATCGGTTAATTAGATCCAATTAGACACTTACATGTTTACAACTAGAAAAGTACACTGATACTTACTACATAGAGCATCCATAAAAATGTATTTGAACTTTACTTAGGTATACTTCAAAAGTTTTATTTTTGTTAGGGAATTCCAGGGATCCAGTCACAAGTGAGAGTCACCAAAAAAGTACAAAAATGTAATTTTAGGAATCAGCATAAAAAATAGGAAATATGCATAAACAAACTATAATGATTAATTTTCCTATAAGTCGTGTTGTCCGTATTACTCTTATAAATAAAACAAGTGTTCTTCTCAACGGCCGTTCTAGTTCTGGCAAAGAGATGAAACACTGGAAAAGAAATGTCCTAAAGCAATTAAGATGTTTATTTCACAGACCCGTACACAAAGGAAATCCAGACTCAGACACAGACCCTTCATTTTCATGTCTGTCAGTGTTCAGCTATGTGATGGGATGCCCAGACCGTTAAAGTTCTGATGATCACACTAATTCAATTTCCGGGAAGGCGCCTATTCATTCTGTCTCGCCCGTGCGTTTGGTAGAGCAGAGATAAACAGAAAGCACGCGGAATAATAAAAGATTCTTTCATAAATTCTCAACGGCTGGCCGATGAGAATGACCTCGGAGGTCCTGAGAGAGAGGCGATGTATAATGCCCATTCGGAGTGAATAACCGAGAAGGGTCTTCAGGCAGACATCCGTGTCCTCCGGGGGATTTTTTTGATGGGGAACTCGTCTGTAACCTCTCGCATCCTGGACCGAGGACCGACCAAAACAGTCAAACCCACATGAATATCTTTAAAGAGCCACACAAATCCTCTACTGGAGACATTTTTGGTTTAATCTAATCATCTGTGATTTGTGTTTCTTACAATAAATTGAAAAATTTTGTCACCAGCCGTGACCACCACAACACGAACTTCGCACACACCTGGTGCATGAGCCGAGCTTACCTTTGGAAACCAAATAACCAATTAACTTAAGAGTTTAATCTCTGGCCCGACAAAACCTGCCCAAAGGTAAACACAGTTCCCTGTTCCCCGCTAGCTTCTTTATCCGTCTCCACAAGAAGGTGAGCAAAAGGGATTTCTAATGTTCTCATGCATCGACAGAATGCAAATGGTGCTCTTCTCATGAATATGTACCACCACAAGAGCGAGACCTCTTATGAATAATTTCTCTTTTTTTAACCTGATGGACAAACAGGGCTCGCGGACACGAAACATACTCTCATGTGAGCTGGCATCCTGGATCAGGTATTTTTGTTCTTCAATGGATTCAGAGTCATGGATAAGAAGTCTCATCTTTCATTATATTTAAGACATGATATGAATCTTAGGATCAAGACTTTTCACATCGTGAGAAAAATGTATATAACTTTTGCATTATACATGTGACATTCAACTTTAAGAATGTGTTCACTTCATGAATTGAAAACTCTGTAAGTTCTTCAACGGGTTCACAGCCATCATGGTGCACATGACCCGTTGGGTTTTAGCTGCGGTTATGGGACGGACCAAAGCCAGAACACAAATATCACAAACACACTCGTCCGCCGCTTAGATCCACTCCTGCCTGTTTTCTGTGGGATCACGTACTAAACTTTAATGAGTGACATTTAAAATTAATGACAAACTTAGATGGATTTTCACTGCGCTGTAAATCCAAAATGTCAAAGTTTGAATGTTACTTCTGCACTTCTTTATTCCGAGCTGTGTCTCCTTTAAAGAGAGCTTACTGTAGACATGAGTGACGGATCCGCCAAAGTTCACATCTGCAACAAGAATCTGTTGTAGAAAAAAAGCTCAAACATTCCCTTAAAGAAAATAGCTTACAGTTGCTTAAGAAGGAAACCTCTAAAATGTTTTGATTCCCCCAAAGATTTCCATTTTATTTCATTCATGTCTAGGAGATATTATTGAGGAACTACGGATCTCATCTTTGCCTGAGCTTAGATTTGCTCAAGTCTGATCAAAAGTCAATGCTATAGAAGATTTCAATTTGATACTCCTATAATTCGCTCAAATTCATACTATCTACATTAATTTACACCTCCATACTATTACCACCTTTCAACAGTTACTCTCAATTGTTTTTGGACTTTTTTGAAAACCAAACCTAGTCGAAATGCCTAAAGAGTTTGTTGTGAAAGGATTTTTCGTCTCTGTTGATCTGTCTGGTGTCAGAGGTTGCAGAAGTGTTTTCTTTCATTGAGTTATTAATGAGTTCTGTATATAGTATTCAGACTGAGGGTTTGCCTCCACCCCAATTACAGCTCCAGAGTTCTTCTCCAAAAGCCTCTCAAGAGGCATTATTAATTCTAATCACCAGTTCTCTCCTGCACCTCCATGATAAGCTCATTACCACAGGAATATATGACTGAAGAACCATCAGACCTCACATTTAAACACCCAATTACTGGACTTCATGATCGAACTTCAAACTGAAGCTCGTGTTAGATCACTCGCTGAAAAAGAGAATGATGCTAACAGATTGAAGCAAGCTTTGGTTGACAAACGTTACTCAAATGTTCATCGGCAAAAATGTTTTTACGGTTATTAGCTTTATAGCCAGGTATAAATGGAAAGTTCACCAAAAACGTCATCATCATATACCTACATTTGAGGTCCAAATCTAGGAAACAGTAATTTATACTTATACAGAAAGATATTTGGAAGAATGCTTAAACAAAACGCTGATATCAAATATAAAATATGTTCTCAACACATTGCCAATCACAGTAAGAAATATTCAACAATAAAACTATTTAGCATTTGAAAATGTTACACAAAGCTGTACAGTACTACCATTATAATTCCACGATGCCAAATAAAAAAACTTCCTTCAACCCCTGCATTAATACCATTTTTATTCTTATCACACACCATACAGGCTTATGGGATGTAAGACGCAGTGAAGGACACATCTAAACAGCCTTCAAAAACCGTCTGCTCATGTTCTCTTTCGTTGGCTTGATCACGATCTCGACCGTACAAAAAGAGAACAGCATTGAGATGAAAGAACATCCCACAAGAGTCTCTCATGTGACCACAGATGCTCCACTCACATCCGTCCCAGTCCAGCTCTGTCTGTTCTAAATGGATTTCAGACTAAAATCAAAAATGGTCATTTATTTACTCTTGTCTCTTTCTAAGTCCTAACATCAATAGAATCTCTTTCATATGGTGCTTTTGAATTGCAAAGTAGTAATACAAAATACACATAAAGTATGGTTTTCTGGTAGGCCTTATGTTTCTGAAACTTGCTTTTATCGTGTAGACACTAGAGAGGAGAGAAAGTCTGGACATGACTGATTGAGTAAATCATGAAAGTTGTTCAATTTCGGGCAACCCGTCTGATCTTGCATTGAGTCATCTAGCCAGCGGATAGAGATCCTCGATTGGACACCTTTCCGTTTATGTGTGGAGGTAAAACACATCCAAATATACAGTACAGATGCCGAAAGTGCTGTGGACGGCAGAAATATCCAGGGAGGAACAATCTGTGTTATAGATATAGTATCAATGTTGCACATCAGTAAAGCCATAAGTCAACAACATACAGACATGAGCAATAAAATCCGACATACACATATAAAACGCATGAATAATGCGAATATGAGAAGCTCAGAGGTTGTTTATGATTGGTTGTCAGACACTGAACTGTCTGCTGCAAAAGCAGCTTGAGCAGATCTTCAGGACTCAGGGCTAAAAGCAATGTTGACCCGATTTCCTTGAGGTTAAAGCAAGTTTAAAACGTCTATCATAACACACACATAAAGTTAATTGTTTAAATAAATGAGCCATAAAACTGCAGTAAAATCGCTTCTTTATTTTGCTTTGGAGACAGTCAGGAGGGGTCGGGATTTTTCCGCACATCATTGACTGCTGAAATGTGGCGTGCAGAACGCCAGCGTGGGTGGGTACTCGGTCTCGCTATGAAGAAATGCATTATTACCATCGGGAGATTCATTCTGAAGGACTCCGCGTGCTGCGGCTGTGTTCTCTCCCTCTCGTTCACCGCTGGATGACTGAGTCAGAGCGGACATGAGACCCAACAAAGCTTCGGGGTATCCAAACATTCTCTGATTCACATCCCAAAAGAATCCTAATTGATAAAACCAATCTGATATCAGACACGCCGTTCACCAATGAGCTGAGCTTTTGCTCCTCGTTTTCTCAATTTTACAAATTTTTTGAAATTTTCCCAATGACAGGATCGCTTCTGTTTCCCAAAATCCCTTTCAGCTAAACCTCACCCATTGTACATATAATCTCATTTGTATGTTGTAGCCCCTTTAGAGAAATGACAGAAAGGGTATGAACTCTTTTACAAAAAACATCTTTATCTAGATGAGCGGCGGTCTATCCCCGGCGGGTTCCCCTTCCATTCATTCAGAGTTTCCTGAGAGCGCACTTGACTGATGGTCTGCCAGGCCGGGTTTGTAATTACGGCACATCTACAAGAGCTACTTCATTCGGCAAACTGAATAGGACTCGATAGGTGAGCTGACGTTAATGAACACGCCTGAACATTTGAGGAAGACAAGGCGTCTGATGAGTGAGTCAGAGCGACAGGTGCATGGTTTACAATGTTTGCTGAGCTCTTTCTGAGCTTGATCATTTAACAACTGAAATATTACTGTATCTTTAAGATCTTATTATGCGAATATATCTACAAAACCATAAAGCCTCGCTATTCTAAAATATACATTCAAATATTATAAGAGGAGTGCCCGGCAGCAGTTTTGTCTGGGATGCACTGGTACAGTTCTCCTCTTACTGTTGCTATGGTTACCTGCATTCCGTCTCTTAAGCATCTTTACGTAGACAGTGCTATTGTAATCAAACTTGTGTTGTCACTGAATGCCATGTTTAAGCGTTCAACACAGGTGCACACACTTGAAATAACAACCCGCAAAATCTGCATTCAATAACATGTTCACAAAACAAGCGACGCTGAAATGTGATATCCTTATATATACATTATTTCTCCTTGAGAACTTCTTTGAAGTGATGCTGATGATGCCACCCAAAATCCTGTCTCTCCAACAGAACGAACTCAACATACTCTGTAGTTTTCTGCATGCAACGTATGGACAGTTTATTCGAAACTGCATCGAAACGGGCTGTGTCATAGAAAGCAGAGCTCTTTTGGACTAAGGCTAAAAACAGACCAGCTCTGGAAGCAGCACATCTGCAAACACAAGGTCTATTCGTGCCCCTACAGCATCCAGACCAGCTCCCAGCATCCTCGGACTAACACCAATCAATTGAAGTCGCTTCCCTCGGGACAGCCGGCACCGAGACAAACTCTACAGTCGATTCTAATTCAGCAGATGGAACTTCAAGCACACCATCGTCACAATACAGCGGTAAAAGAAACCACAGCTCAACACAATACACAATATTCTTCTAATCAGAGGTTTGGAGTGCCAATAGAAGCTTTCTGCTGGGGCCAAATGAGCCGTTGGCGGGCGCCGCAGCTCTCTGCCGGAGAACAAACCGTCCCGCTCTTTTGTTATTAACAATGGCCATCGGCTGAGGGCTCTGACACTACAGCGGAGGCTTGTTTGCTTTTACTGTGAGCTTTGAAAGGGTCAGGATTCTTGTGTCAATTTGTTGTTGCCTCCGCAGAAGGCCAGACGCTGTCGTTTAGAACGGCTCCGGTCAGATCTTCAATGAGAGAATCAACAAACCATTACCAGCAAGATGCAAGCACAGATTACCTTTCAAGACCGAGACGATAGGGCCAGACAAACAGAGATTAAACATGGCGGCGGGTCAGGACTGCGTTTAAAGAGACTTTCTTGTATCAATACATACACACACCATTAACAAGAATAGCAAATTTTTTTTTCAAATCTTAGGACATAGTTGTAGTAAAACGTTTGTGCATGCAAGTATATTGGTATATAGTAGTGTGGAATTGCGTCTTGTTAATTTCTTATTAAGTCATTTGAACGATTAATTAAAATTATTAAAATTAAAATTAAAATTAAAATTAAAATTAAAATTAAAATTAAAATTAAAATTAAAATTAAAATTAAAATTAAAATTAAAATTAAGATTTTTTTTCACACTCCTCATCTCTAAATATATATTTTTCTCTTAAATAATCCCTTTGAAGACTATTTCTGGTCACTACTACACATTCATTTACAGTCCTCTTCCAAACACACCGACATATTTCCACATTTTCCTAAACTAAAGCCCGTGTGAGTAGACACACGCAGAGGAACAAACAGCACAAGCGGTGGCAGATGTCTGAGTTAACCGGCTCAATCAGCCGAGCTCTTACGGGAACACTGAACACGTGAAAACTGGAGAGTCTAATGAGACCATTTCCTTCATGAAATTACACATCTGTGAGCAGGATCGGACCACCGTGTCAATTTCAAACCTTGATCCAAGGCTAATTGTGTATAGTTGAAAACCACACACAGGGACACGACGGAAATTCTGACTGCAAGGCAACACACACAGATCCAAAGATAACCTGTGCCTTATATCTAACCATGACCATAAGAAAAATCATCCTCAACAAGAATATGAAGTGATGTGTACTACACAGAACAACATGTGAGATATGATGTCATACGTTGCATGTTTAATGAACACGAATGCTGTCCAGTTATCATCACGGGACAAAAATTTGAGATGCGTTGCATTTTTAATGTAATTTATGTCAAATGCCTTAACATTTGACTGGCTGATCATTCATAGCACTGGAAATAACTGAGTGCAATGCATTGTGGAATATGGCATAGAACTAATATATCAACCAGAATAATTATTTAAAATTTTACATTTTAAAAAGTCTTTCTATTACACAAACTAATGCTTGTATCAAAAAGTAGTGAATAAAATTGTGATTGTCATTTATTAATCCTCTTATCATTCCAAACCTTTAAGACTTTCTTCTGCAGAACAAAAAAGAAGATATTTTGAAGAATCTTTTACTGTATGAACACCCGGGACATGTTTCAAAATATCTTCTGTTGTGTTCCACTGAAGAAATAGTTTTGAAACACATGATGAATAAATTATGAAGGATTTTTTATTTCGTGCCTCCAATAGCGAGTGAGACAGACAGAGAAAATGAGTATAAAGAGAGAGAGACATATGTATTTGGACAGAGAGAGATATCAGGCATAACTAAACCCAGAATAAAATCACTTCCCTCGGCTAAAGGAAGAAAGTTTCCCCGAGTCTGAAATCTGAGGCTTGCAGATGATGAAACTTTTAAATCCATGCTTTTATAATATTTAGTGGTGGGGAATAAATTACTTGTGGAGCATTGAGGCCAGAACGGCGTCATTTGAAAAAAGCGAGAGAGAGAGATAGCGAGAGAGAGAGAGAGAGAGAGAGAGAGAGAGAGAGAGAGAGAGAGAGAGAGAGAGAGAGAGAGAGAGAGAGAGAGAGAGAGAGAGAGAGAGAGAGAGAGAGAGAGAGAGAGAGAGAGAGAGAGAGAGAGAGAGAGATGGAGACAGAGAGCAGAGAGAGAGAGAGAGAGGGGGGGGGGGGGGGGGGGGGGAGATACAGAGACAGAGAGAGAGAGAGAGAGAGAGAGAGAGAGAAAGCGAGAGAGAGAGAGAGAGAGAGAGAGAGAGAGAGAGAGAGAGAGAGAGAGAGAGAGAGAGAGAGAGAGAGAGAGAGAGAGAGAGAGAGAGAGAGAGAGAGAGAGAGAGAGAGAGAGAGAGAGAGAGAGAGAGAGAGAGAGAGAGATTAGGTGTTTCATGAATTTATGTGGATTCTGTTAAGAACTCAGTGAATCAATTGTCATGATGCAAGTGTGTAATTGTGTTTCGCTGGGATTCACCTGAACTACTCACTACATGATAAAAAACTAACTTCAAATATCTTTTTTTGTGCAAGAGTACCCAACCATCATTTACAAACTTATGAATAAATACACATGCAATGAATCCGGCAATCTGTGACAGATCGTGACTCTTCCCAGAGACATTTCTTCTGAAACGGTAGAACTCTGGCAGACGTCACAATCGATGTCAGGACTGCTCTTGTCATGTCCGATTGTCTCTAAAGTCTTGTGAAGGGTGGGGCGGTCAACCAAAGATTTCCATCAAAGTCAACGAAATATCTGACGGACAACAGGGAATCGTTTTACTCTCAGCTTTGCTTCTGAAGCTGAAACATTCCCAAATCATGAAATATTTTACATTGTCCGTTTATAAAATCATACGCATTGCAATATGTTCAACAAATAATTTTCTGTTACACACTACAGTATATCAAGTTAAACATGATAACTTTTACTCCGGCAAACCAGTAAATAAAACACGGGAAGAATGGGGGGATAAATCAGTTCATCCGGTCTCTTGAGGAGCGGGTAGATATCTCACCCACACTTTACGGGCATGGTTGTAATTCTTGGACGTCCAGGAGCGGTGGACGGATCCATCTATCGCACAGCTGGCCGGAGTTTGATTCATTATCAGATACCAGATGCTGTTTCGGAGCACAACTGGACTCGACTCATTCGTCCTGCTGGCTGGAAACCTTCAGAATCATTTATCTTTCTAAACACTCAAGTGTCCGAGCTTGTTAGGAGCGAACAGAGTCCGCTGGAGGAGGAATCGATGGCTACGGTTAATCTACCGACGTCAGTGAAAGATAGAGAGCCTGGATGGTCCAACACGACGTCATGAAAAAAATACGGGTTTTGCTTTTTATTTTAAAAAAAGATTACAAAGTGAAAACAACTGATGTGTAACTCTGCAGATGGTGAGCGTCTTAACAGATGCACATACACGCGTTCAGATGCGGCGAAAAAGATATCAGTTTTTTTCTTTGGCATCTCAAATATTGTGCATCACTTGTGTAACTAAACGCCGTCCCAAAACATGCCCTCTGACCTTATTTATATGCATATATTTGCATACACATCAACAGAACACCAATGTACGAAACGCGGTTAATTGGGAACATCTGTTGTGTTTGATGTCCTGTGGTTGCTCTGTCTCACAATTAAAACGTTGATCATGATGCTGAAGCAACACACTGTACTACATCTTCCCAGGACAGTTCACAATAAATACATCACACGCATTCCAACTTCTTCAAAATATTACGAGTGTTGATGAATTCCTTATAAAATCATACGCATTGCAATAACAAGGGTCCATTACACAAATGTTACAAATACAAACAACAGATCATCTATAAATAAATCTAAATGTTTGCGTGATCTTTCAGATTTTAATTCATGCGTATGATTTAATTGCATTAAGATCAGCATTTAAATCCATCACTTGAAGTTGCTTTGGATGAAAGTGACCGATGTATAAATAAAATGTAATGAAAATGCCGTTACAATAGGCGAGCACAAGTTTAGTCTTTATCGTCTTTCATTGTGTGACGTAAAATATATACACTTACTTCACTATTTTTCGCAGCTTCTTATATTCAGATCTATATTCAGTGTTACATAAAGTCTATATTCAGAATTTGTTTGAATTCAGATTTGTAAAGGTACTTAGTATCTGATATCAGTATTTAGTACCAATACCAGGTTTCCATACCAAATGCTCATCGAATACGACACCGTTTTATTGCTGAAGCTCTTTCCTTGTGTAAATGTATAGAAGTTAAATGTCGCTCGAATTCTTGTGATTCCTCCTTTCATCATAATACTGTATGTCTTCCATGACTTTATTCTGAAGTATTTCTGTACTCAGGAAAGCACATAGTGTTGATTTGGCGACGCACACCTCCGCTCATCACGTCTTTTCAAGGTTTTCGTCTAACAACCTTTCAAACAGCGCATCAATTCCCGGTGCGTTGGTATGTATTGGGTTGCAGGGCCACATAAAATCCATCTATAGCGTCTATAGAACTCCAGGTATGGAGGCCCTGCTATAGATGGTTTCGTCAAAAGCATTTGTTGATGGGTCAGGGTAGTGGCTAATCATATAACAATTTCTATATAATTTATTTTATAGTAAAATGTGTTTATTCATGATATTTGTATGATGATTTTATCGTATAAACTTCAGTTGACACTATGGATGTGTGCCGGACTGTTTGCTTTTAAAAGCATCATGCGCGGACACAAAAGAGAAGCTAGACTCTTACAGTTATCGCTGTTGTTGTACACACGGTTTCTAAAACTAAAATCCCGTGACAGGTGTAAAGCACAATTATCATCATCCCATTGACACTGTAATTAAAGCTAATGTGTATGAGCATCCATTGCCACTCGCCCCTGTGAGAGCTGTACTCACTAACCCTGTCTCAGCAGCTGTCTGCACGCTTATTAATAGGAATTTTACACCAGTAAAAGAACCTTTAAGAATCCTTGGAGTTTAGACTTGAAACCCCTGGATAAAGATTAAGAGTCCATCATCAAGTGAAAAAAGTCTTAAATGTCCGCAGACGTGTTGTCAGAGATCATTAGCGAGTCGACAGGGAAGAGACTCATCAGGACCAGAACAAATGTGACGAGACAGACCACACGAGCGACCCACACGTCTCGTCTGACCGTGACACGGCAATTACAGAACAATGTCACACCCACAACACGGCTATTACCCGTCCGCTCCGCCGCTTCATCGCGGCCCGCGTGTGCTTTATTGCAGTAGTGATGATGAAAAGACGCGGCAGGCGCTTTCTGAACACTTTTACTGATGTGGGGAGATAGAGAGAGGTCAGGATATAACGTTCATACGGAACGTAAGCTCACGGCTTTATTTAGGCTGGAAAACTTAAAACGTGATTTCCGGACTTTGTCGAAAGAAAGATGGGGTTCATCTTTATGGCACTGAAAGGCCAATGGTTTCATTTTACATTTACATTTAGTCATTTAGCAGACGCTTTTATCCAAAGCGACTTACAATAGTCGAGGACTTACAATAGTGGTTTCATGATACGGTGAGATTTCTGGAACCAGAACAAGCAAAGATGATCTCAATTGTTAGAGCCATTAGCGGAAACGAGGGCATCGTTGTTGTGATGCTATTGACTTTTTATTCGCCTGCTGTATGACATTTGTTAAGCAGTTAATTGGATGCTCGTTCAGTTTTAGTCTGCGAGATTTAATCCACTTTTCATGCTAACAACTGTAAGACTCGAGCCCTGTCATTTGCCTCAGCAGGGATATACAGCGCGTGAAAAAAACACACAAAAGACTTCCCAATCTCAACAACAGAAGGAGGAATGAACATTACAGTAGTCACGCTCCGGCGCTTAAATTAACGTCATACATCTTTTACGTTCTAGCATCTAAATATCACTTTTCAACATTTATTCACTTAGATGTTCCGTGTTATATATGAAGAGTGATGGCGAGTGGTTATTACAGGTACTGATGCTACCATATCAACGTCTTGTTTATGTTATTATAATAGTGGAAAAACACAACCGCAAAATAAACAAATTTAAAACACTCCACGTTAGCCATTGATCGGACCTCACGATGATAATTACGAACAATTTTACAAGGTCGCTAATTTCCAAAAAATCATACACGTGCATTTTATATAGAAACAAACTGGAAGCCCAATCTTAAATAAACGGTACTGATGCAGAATGCAGATTTGACCAAAACATCTACATCCAATATGCGCTTATATGGCATGTTAAAACTATGCTTTTGTAGCTTTCTAAGTAGTTATTTTTAAGTTAAGTTTAAATGAACGATACGCAAACTAACACAAGTTGACTCGAAAGTACAACCGAACTATAACAAACAGCTTGAATAAACGGCAGCGGCTGCAGAGTTTAAAAGAATCTGTGTGCGAGAGTAAACACTGAGAGAGATGCTGAAGTGGATGTTATTAGCATTAGTCACACAGATCTGTGCCGTCGCGCGTGAATTTTTAATGCACAATTAACCGTAAGTTTAGTACAGCTGTTTGATATTTGCTCTGTGGAAGGTTGGCTTTCTAACTGTAATTCTATCGTGTGGGCCGAGGAAAGATTACAGTCGAGACTGGATTGGATGGAAGAGGAGGGTTTGTGCGTTAAAGCCGCTTATTACATTTCCGTCCTTCCATGTTGTGAACCGATGCCGTCCTCCCTGGCTTCAGTACGGCTGCTGGTTATTATGCTTACAGTTAAGAAGAATGTAATGCTCAAGCGCAACATGAGTCAATAAAACATTGTTGATCTTCATTGTCTGGTCCCATGTATGCCACGAATAACATAGCTCTAAAGGCTTTGAATTCAACGCAAATTTAAATTCTCTACGGACGACAAATACACTTTGGATTGTGTGCAGTGTCCACAACCACTAAACAGGCGAAAACCAGCCCGAAACTTTAGGTTCACAACCCCGTTCACAAGTGCATCAAGAACATCTAAGGTGAGAAGAATGCATTGGAAATCTCCAGCTGTCTGATGCAGACTTTGAAAGTAAATCTGCAAACCAACTCACCCATTTCTCTGGAGATCTGCACGAACGCTTCCACGCCACTTTCACCGTAGTTTCCCTCGGAGGCCAGCGTGGAGACGTAGTTCCAGCCCATGGCCGTGACTATGTCCAGCATGGCCTGCGCCTGGTAGGAGTCCGGCGGAACGACTCGAGAGAAGAAGTCATAACGGGTGTTGTCGCTCAGCTCCGGAGCTGTTGATGCATAGCTTATCTGAGGGATCTGTGGAAGAAACAGAAGAGGGTTTTAGTTCAGATCGAAGAAGCAAAACTGGACCGTGAGGGATGTTGTATCACCAAAAATGACAAAGCAGCTCTGAAGGAAAATATAGAAAGTATAAAAAGTTAAGACTGCAATTCAAATCAGTAATTGGGTGAATGCTTAAACTTGAGGCCCTAGGAATGACACACAACTCAAAATCACTAAATAAGCCATTTAAGGATCTTCGCGGTTGCCTTAGAAAAGGGGAACAAAAAAGCTGAGTCTGGAGTCAAAAATCCACGCTTGAAACCGCAAATCAAAGCGGTGAGAAGGACTACCGAGAAGGCAGGAGTGCCGCTGAGAATTTTGGGTAATGGAGTCAAAGCCGCGGGAGGTTTGACTGACAGATTCACTTTTCAGAAGGAAAACAGCAGGTAGAGGAGCTCATGGCTGAATTATTTCTAAGCGTGCTATTAAAAAAAAGAAATGCGCCGCACGCCAAACCACACAAACTTTAAATCCAAACATCCCGATGGCTCTACCGTACACCGATTCGCCACAAGAAGCCGTATTCAAGGAAATACGGCATGTTCCAAAGCGTTACACAAAGACACGCCGTCCTGTTTGTGCAGGTGCCTGTTAGGAAAGGATTTGTGAGTAATGATGCCGAACGAAATTGTGACATTGAAAAATACAGCGCGTTTATTTGTCCCCCGAGGTGGTCTGTGAAATTGAAATCTATGCCAGTAAAAGGGTGACGGATAATCGGCGTTTAAACGAACCGCATTTGAATATCCGGCCTAACTTCATTGCGCTTAGCATCTCACCGAAAACTACTGCCATGTAAAAAAGTGATGAATCACAAACTTTTATGAAGCAAATCCATATTTCATGAGAACATTCTTATTTGAGGATACTCAAATAAGACAACACCAGGAGGTCAAGATACATACAAATTAAGAAGATAACTTCTTTTCGTATCACAGTGAAATATTTATATGAAAATCAGAGAGAGGAGAAGATATAAAAAAACCTCATAGTAAGATCTTAAAGTGCTTGGATTATTGCACAAAGGACACACACATCTTATCAGAGATGCATGCAGACAGGGATGCATGCGTGTGCTAAACTCACGGTCACGATGACAGCGTGTTGCTGAAGGATGTCAGCGCGTCGCTATGTGAGCACAAGATTCTTAACACGTTGCTAGGAGGATGCAAGTCTTGAATCATCCGTAGGGCATGAAAATGATATGATACCAAACTTCTTTACAAGAAAATGATATGATTTAAAGTTTAAGCTGTGTGGTTATGAACATAGGTTTACATTTACATTTTCTATACATCGAATAAACCCTTAAGCCTACGGGGCGATGATATGCAAAGTCCATGACAATTTAAAGTGTGACAACATAAATGAAGATGAAATGATTCAGTAGTAAAAACCAATCGATTTATTTAAATCAGAACTCCACTCAGACCTGGTTCCGTCTACCTATACTGTACTTGTGATTTTAATATTCGCGAAGGGCTGGACATTAAAATCAATTCACTGGAAACACACAGCACGAAAATCAAGATGCTTACAGGCAATAAACTCTTAATCCTTGATAATCCTCTTATTCAACACTCCCCAAGCAACGGACTTATTAATTTGAACAAACAGATACAACATGAAAGCAAACCCTTACTTCACCGACGACATTTAGTCCCAGATATGCTTGAGAAGACGGTTAAGTGCGGCAGGGCTTTAATATTGACCAATTTGGCGCAGTTGTACTTCTGGATACATGGGAAGAACACCATTCGTTTCTTTTAATTATCTATAATAATTCCAACTCGATGAATGATGACTCTACAAATAATACAAGCAATGGCCTTAAAATACAAGAAGTGGTCATATAGAAACTCTTTGAGCAAAGTCAAAGGCACGACTTAAAGCTTGTCTGATTGCATTTTTTAAATTAAATTGATATGAAAAGGTAAAGTGATATGATAAATGCATTTTTAACAAAAACTAAATCATAATTTGTACTTTATTACAAAAGCAACACAACAAAAGATATTACAGTCTTCCAGCGTGCCTTGCATACATTCTTTTTTTATATCATAGCAGACATCAATCTCGTAAAGTAAGAGAGGTTTGAATGTGCGCGTCTAAGGTCTATGATGAAATACACTCACGCTCACACATAGATGAACAGTGGTGTTATATAAGCATGCATTAATGTTGGATGTGTGTATCCGTTCTGACTGTGAGGATGTCGTGTGTTTCTCAAAGATGAACCTCAAGCTCTGCCAACGAACAATTACTCACACTTTGGGAACTGGCAACCCATAACTTTCCTTAGTTTTGTTTCCATATAACTGGCATTGTTTTATGTCAATAAAACGGCCGTATCTTTTAAACCTTCTTCAAAATATCCTCCTTTGTTTTTTGCAGAAGGAATAAAGTTTTGAAATGGAAATCTTTTTTATTTCTTGGTGACCAATCGCTTTATTGTTTCACAAGGATCCCTCATCATGCCATGCTGAAACAAAAGACACACATTGTTAATACTTTTCAAGTCAAGGGTATGGTTGGGGTTTTTTTTGTTATCCTTGAGTCAACTTCATATGTTTTATCTCTCACTTGGAAAAATCAGGTTGTGCTTAACACAACAGCCAAGTGAATCTCTGGAGGACCAAATGGTTCCGCTCAATATGCTATCAATACCATGCTGACCCGATCTGACCACATGAGAAACACAGAGCTGAAACTTTGACTCCCAATGTCATCGGGCGACCAGCCATTCACTTCTCAATGAGGCGGATCGCTGACATTGTGCTCGGCTGATAATGGCTGCAGCGGGGTGTAAATGCGGGTCATGGTGCCCAATCTGCCCAGCAGGGTTTAGAGAAGAACCACTGCCTTGGCGGGTGTCCTCGCACCGGCTTCAAGCATCATAGCCGCGTTTCATCCGTCAGATGGATGTTTAGACGGACAGAGGGATGTAAAGGAGACGGATTAGCTGACAAAGCTTATGTGCCTGTAACAGAACGCCGGGTAAGTCTCTTCACATTAAGTCATATATGAACTGATGCAAGCTAAACAATGTCTGTTTTTTCTGTCATTGATTGACAGATGAAGAAACCTGTGACACTTCCAATGAGAGAAACCACTGTTGGATAAAGATAATACATGATTTGGAATGATTTTATTGCTCTAAAGCTCAATCCATTGGGATACTGGAGTTGCACCCCGTCCTGGATAAGGATGGTAAAGGCTTATGGATCGTCCTGTACCAACCTGCAAGACATTGTAAGACTGTGCATGACTCAGGATTCAGACTAAAACAGCCCGCTTCAACTCATATCCGTCACATACTGAGATAAAAAATAACAGCAGAGAACCTAATCTGTATCTCAGATAGTCCTTATGAGGAGAAGAGGCAGAAATCTTCTCTCAGAGTTAAGAAGAGATCTCAACGATGTCTCAAACCAAGCTCAGATTTGACAAATCTGCAATCAAGATTTAATATTACTAAAGATCTCAATATTATCTTAAACATTTCTCATCAAATTAACTCAATTCTAGATACAGACACTTATTTTTTTCCTCTGTATTGTTTATGCGTTTCAGTTTAAATGTCTGAGAAACTTTTGAGATAAAGATGTTAAAATGAAACACAACGGTGATCTCCATCAAATCACCTGAGCTACGAAAGAGAAACTTCTGATCGATACAATTTTAATAAAGTCCTCTCGGAATTCTACATTTGTTTCCTAAAATAAATAACAAACTCTTGGTAATATAATAAATTCATAATTTATATAAATCTGTATATGTTTATGTAGTAATAAAGGGTGTTTTTACACGTGTATCTTTAAACATTCTCCTGGGACTTCTCCTCTTTAAGTTGTCACTGTCTGGTAGATTCAGTCCCCTGCGTCTCCCTTCATGTGTCCCCCATAAGCCCCATCACTTACCACCATTACCAGTTCCCCATAGTCCCAACACATCACGTGATGGATCCCAATCCCCATTTGAGATGTCAACAAAATCTCCTGCGCCGTAACATCTGTTCCAATTAAAAACACCAGTCTACCGCATGTTTGATCATCTCTGAGCTTTCATAACGTTCAGAAACATTCCCTCAACATTTGCCTTCATGACACAAGACCTGATCTCGCATCACCGGCTGGAAGATTCTGTGACTCATTCCGAGTTCTGACGTCTCTCTTTGAATATGAATGTGTCTCCATCACAATGTTAAGTGAAAGTGAGAAGAGAACACATTGATATTCAGCTCATCGTTCAGAGATCAGGGTCTCTGGCATCAAGTGTATCATTTATCTTCAGTGTTCATTACACTTCAGTGATATATGAGAGACACATACGTGTACCTTTGTTAATTCAAATAATATTTATGAAGTCCTTGAACCCGACGCTTAACTTGAACTACTTGAATATTGATCCTGACATTGTGTTTTGCCTCTAGATTATGTTAAGTGAGGTCTGTAGGTCTGGGCCCAACTGATTGTGTGATGGATATTTTCAAGAAGATGACATTTAAAATGTTATTATTGTTGTTTTCATGGCTTTATGGTATTTTCATGCTTTGAATTCATTTGAATCCCTGACTTCATACGTGATTATTTAACTTTTTGTACTTGAAATATACATTTTCAGAAAACATATTATTAATGTATCAAATCATCTGTTCATTTACTAAACACCTGAAGATGAAGGAAAATAATGGATGCACAAGGTGAACATAAAATAGATGTTATATTTTTACTTTTATACGTCCATTTACAAAGACTAGAGAAGATGTGCATTAAAATTCCAAATGGATAGTCAAACCAAAAATCATGAAAACCTTTGGAAAAAACTTGTAATGCCTATTTTCTTTTGACACTACACGTCAATGTACAGACAAATATACTGCAAAATATCAGACCACTTTTATGCTTCTATTCTTTGCCAAATAGAAAACCTCAGAACTTGTGTCTTTAATGTTTCAAACACATTTACAACAACATCTAAAGCTTGAAACTCCAAACCAGAAATAGCAGTTTCTCACAAAGCAAATACTGTCCCAACATCACAATTAACATTACAAAAATAACCTTTGCATGTTAAATAAAAAGCATGAAACCAAATCCAAATGAGTATTACAACTCTTTTAGTGACAACACTTTTGTATATCTCACTTGTGTTTCATTTTTTTGTCTATCTCTCTTCCTATCTTCACAAATAACAGATCCAGCACTTCTCATATGGACGTTTGACATTGATAGCAAATTTTTCATTTCTCTTCTAGAAATCTGAAGGAAATGGTACTGTGCCCTCTCACACATCTCCAGCTTCATGTCATCTTAAAGGCCTGCAGGCATGCGCGTGTGCATCACAGAAGCATTCTAATGAGCAGCGCTGCTTCTACATGATTTCTAAAGCGACAGGCTGTCAAGCACACATCATATGAACGAGTGGGTGGTCTGCACTTCTGCCAACAGACTTTCGTGACCGTACCAATGACATCAAACCAAATAAAAGATTTCACTAAGAAGGACATTCAACAAACTCTGAGAGTTTAAAGTCCATCACCTGTCTTAACCGTCCTCATAAAAGTCAAAGTGCTGGATATATTTAATGACTCTTAGACAATTTTGTGAATCATCTTTTATAGTAAAAAAAAAAACATGATAATTTTAGCTTTCATCTCTTAGAGAAAATGTATCCTTTTGAGATTTATTCTGTGGAGGTAATTGAAAAGATTAAGTAACATATTGTAGTTCAAAGTTGAAGCGAGAGCCGGTTTAAACTGAAGTTATCAGTGGATATTTGATTTACGTTGAATGTCGTCGGTGATGGCACTTTAAACAGAACATGCAAATTGACATTAAACGTGCAACGTCAAGGATGAGAAAGCAAAGCGCTGAGCCAAAATTGCAATTAATAATTCAATGCATGTGACGGCGATAAAAATTAAAGATTGTCTTTGACAATTTTTTCTTTGAATAACACATGAAGGGCTGATAGAATAGTCAAGGCCGGTATGGAGAGAGGCATTTGTAAGAAGTATCACTCTTATTAGAGCTCGTATGAGTTTTTAAAGGTAATTTTTGCATGAAACGGAACAATGCAAGTCATAACATCAAACAACATGCTAACAATGTAAAAAAGAAAAGCTTAGCAACAACATCACTAAGCCCTAGTAACCCTCCAAAATGCATCAGCGACACAACTTCAACTTCCAAAATCCAGTTTTCTGCTAAAGACTGCAAGACATGAACGCTCAGACAGAGGTAAGACTAGAATCAGAAGTATATGCTGAAGTTCTCTTCACATTAAGGCCTAATGCTGTCTGAGAACAGGAGGACCGATGAAGATGCTCATGGTCAGATCCTTATCCACCTTAATCTCAATAACACTCCAACACAACATACTGCTTTTAGGGATATAAAGAATGTCTCACAATGTCTGGTCCATGGGAAAAAACACACATACAAGATCAAGATGATAACTTCACAGATAGCTGAACGTCAGCAGTGAAATGTGAAACACTTGACCTGAATCCCACCTGCGGTGTATTTAAAGCTCATTACAGGTACTGCAGATTTACATGCAATGTTTGGTTATCAACATTCTTTTTTTTTAAATATGATATTTGGTTTTCTGAAGAAGACTCAACAAATCATACAGGTTTTTCTCAATGATAAAATGACACCTAGTATCTCTTATAACCTCCGACTTAAACTTTATTTTGTCTCAATTGCTTTTACTCCCCTGAAAGAAGAAAGCGCGGGTTCAGGTTATGAAAGCAAAGCTACAGGCATGACACACTTGATCATCCCACCTGACAGACAGAAGCACCACCATCTCCATCAAACCGCCGATACAAAAGGATGACTGAATGAGATGGTGAATGCAATCCGCTGTAAAAGCGCTTCACTGGGCGCCAGGCCGAATGAAACAAGGCAATGAGAAAACGATCCCTGCCAACATAAAACAATACATCTTTCGTGAGCAACAAGTGAACCTGTGCTTTGATATAATCTTGTGGTGTTGCGAGCGAGCCAAGCCCACGCCGTTCACACTGGTGCCAACTGACTGTTTCGTGGATGGAAAGAGCTATTGCCATTTGCTTGCTGCAAAGTGAGCATTTCGTTCAGAAAAACAAGATTCATTCAGAGACGAAAAATATTTTTAGAAATGCATTACAGAAGATAAACATATAGTATGATTGACAAGGTTTTAGTATAGTAAAAGTAAAAGGACAATGTGCATTTGTGGTTAATATGATTACACGTCAGTTTATAACAAAACTCTAGTTGATTTTTCTATAGGGTTTATAATTATAACTCACTATAAATTCATCTTTTAATAAAGATTTTGTGAAGAAATATGATAAAATAGCAGAATGAAAGCATTGACAGTAATATCGGTTTCAGTTGGCATTGAAGCAAACACACCGATGAGAAACTACATATGATGATTACTAACTATGCAAACATGAATAAAACATATATAATGATGTAATGCCACATGTCATGTATATAAATAATATTTCTATAAAAAGTATGAAAGTATAAGAGAAAGTGAATGTTTTCAGCAAATTTAAATTGAACTTCACTCCTTATGCCTTCACCTTTAAAAATAAAGGTGCTATGAAATTTCTTTCACAGTGATACCATAGATATATTTTTGGTTCCCCAAGAAACCTTTCAGTCAATGTATTTCTTTCTTTCCTTTCAAAGTCTCAAGATCCAATGCAAATACACTTTTGTGCTATAAAAAGGTGGATGATAAAGGATCTTCTTGAAACCATTCCGCTTGACAAAAAAACTTTAAGCAATGTTAATGTATTATAAGTGTGACAATTTAAATTTAAATTAAAATCAAAGAAACTGTAAAAATATGTAATGTGGCTTAGTAAATTTCACAAAAATAAACAGCAATATAAACTATAATAAATATTTTAAAAACAATAGTTAATCTCACTAAAACTAACAAGTAAATGTAACGAAAAAGAAGTAAAAATGTCCTACTTTTTAGTGTTAATTGTTTCATGTAAAAAAGAAGTGTAAACAAATATTCCATTATTTTTCATGTTGATCAACATCATAAGACTTTGAGTATGATAATGCATATGCCAAAAGGAGAGAAGAGGTTTGACTTTTAGTGGGACTCTTCACAGCCGACATTTATTATTAATGTTACAGACAGCAACGCTGTGGTCAACTATCAACTATTTATGTTTACAGAAAACCGTCATGGTTTACTCTCTTAAACATCGATGGATCAATGTCTGTCAAGATAATGTATTCCCTACTGTATACCTGACTGTAAACACTAAGCCAAGGTGACCTATCTGAGAAAACTCTTTAAATACACTCCCATCTCATTGACAAACACTGGGTTGATAAAAAGATCACTGTACAGATGTAGTACACATGTAATGTATAAAAACTTTCAGCAAGCTATGCATCACAGATATACTTAAACCTAAATTTCAGGTATTCGATTGATTGATTGTGTTATCCGTGAGATGTGAACAAAGTATTACTCGGCACAATGTTCAAAGCTTAAATCTATCTGACATCACCAGTTAAAAAAAACAGACCTCTAGACGGTAGAGATGAGCTGTTTCTAGACTTCTTTACAATTCTAAATCTTGCCTATGCATTGTTTCAAAGACATTTCATTGTAGTCATCTAAAGGACCACGATGAATTCTCAACCAAACATTTTTTTAAGATGTTTTAGCGTAAGGAAAGACATAGGAGAGTTATTTTAACTTTTATACTAACAGACTGACTAACATCTGACACATACAAAAATACACTGTGGGATTTGTATTTAAACAAAAAAATGATTACATCACTTTTACCATGGTAAAAGCAGAGCTATGAAGAAACACACGGTATGCTGCGAAAATGTGCGATTCCGAGCACATGCAGTTTAAAGCCAGGTTCATTAAGATGGAGAGAGAACTCGGGAGATTAAAACGAGAAAATGAACAGGATTAGTGGCATATAGAGCGTGACCCTAAAATGTTTCCTTCCTAAATATGAAAGGAACCGCTCGGCACGGATCTCCGTGGCATTTGGGTGACATTTGCAGCAGGAGCCGGAGGGGATGCGGACCATGTCCTTCTAATTTAGTAATTAACCGGGGTTTCATTTCGAAATTTCAAACAGAGCTCATAAGAGCGTACACACACCTGCGAAAGAGCCTTCCTGTTCATAACCGCTGCTGGTCTGTTTGTATAGATATGTTCGTTATAGATATATACCCCTTGTTTAATGGATACGTTAAATGCAATGAGGTTGTTGCGGTGATGGGCCGTTTTCACTTCAAGCCTTTTGGCAAGAAACTTAAGGAGAGAATAAACTATTTTAGTGTTCTCTCTTTCTGGACACATCTCACGCTCGGTCGTGTATGTTTAAGACACCCGATGATGACCATGGCTTTACGGAGGCTTAGAAACAATAACGACTGCTGAGCGACGCAGGCCGGACATGAAGTGCACGGGTTTCAGAGCGCTTTTAATTCATTACATCCCCCTGAAGAGACATTCTGCATCAACACCATCAGCCGGCTGTTGTCAGGACTCCTGAGTCACTGTAAATGAGCAGTACCGGCCGGAAGCAGCCGTCGTAAAGCTGCAAACACCTGGCAGTTACTGTCAGAGCACTGAGACTTCAGTGACCCGAGGACAGCGGGAGCGAAGACGGCATGAAGTCGCTCATTTGGACAGAATGAGCCCACGCTTGTTCATGGGAGACGATGTTGTTTTTCTAAAGACTCCAAGAAACTTTTTACCATAGTAAATGACGTATAACCATAATGCCTTGGTTTGATCAAACAAAAATTAAACATTTTATTACAGATTAACCAAAAATACATGGTATTCAGCTATGGTAACCATAATCTTAGCATGGTATTGTGGTCTTTTGGTATTCAAACTGTAATCAATCATTCAGAAAAACTTGGTAACTATGCTTTTGAACCGACTAACATTTGGCAAATCATATCATTAAAAACTAAAAAAATATATTTTTAAATAAACCAAAACTATAAATGAAATTAAGGTACAGTTGTATAAAATATACTTACTTTACAAATTAATTAATCAAAGTATTTGCGATATAGCGAAATCTTAACAAAACGAATAGCTGATATAATTTTTATTATAATATTAAACACTGATTTTGATATTTTATAACCTGATTTAATAAAAAAATGTTTAGATTTAACAATGTTTTGAACTTAGTATATTGAATGAAATTATATACTGTATGAAACTAACAAAGAAACATTTGTATATAGAATTGAACGACAAACTAATAATTGTATGAATTATAAGTAAAAAAATTAAAATTATATTTAATTATATTAACATTTATTTCAGTATAATTAATCAATAAATTACTTATTTCAATGAATTACAATTTATATTACGGTACATATCATATTTATTAGAGTATTAAAATGATTAGTTATTGATTTCATGACTATATATTTAAGTAACAATATTTGATGAACTAAAGAATTATTGGTTGAAAATAAATATGAATCAAACTATTGAAAATTTAATTGAACACCACATTATTTAATTAATTGGATGAAGTAATTTTAAAAATTCTTTTTTTGAGTGTTATTTAAAATATCCTATAGCAGAGCCTTATTAATTATCATTCTAAACCAAAAAATGTATCCTCAATGCGAAAATGATGCT
>CM065660.1:4018731-4036231 GCA_033220385.1 Triplophysa yarkandensis
CTTTTAATGAACTCTATACTGTACTCATTTAGTTTATTGGTTCATTATTAGGGATTGTTATAAATGGGTTTAATTCATGAAAAGTCTTATAAAGTATTTTCACGCCAACTTTTGGAAAATAATAACTTTTTGGAGGAACACTGATGATACGTTATTAAAAGTATTCAGTTATTTTCCAAACACATTAATGAGAATAAGAAAAACAAATTCTCACTAATGTCAAAAATCTCACAATGAGTCTGTAATGATTAGTTAATATTATTTTGTAAAGTCACAATATGAATAATTTCTTCATAATTTGACTTAAAGACATCCATAAACCTCCTTACACTTCATGAATATCAACAATTACACTCTCTCTCTTTTGTTTCATCTAATTTTAGTTAAGTTGAAACAATTTAGAACCCTTTCAAATCTCCTGAGCTATAAAAGAGAAACATCTGAGCAATATGTTTCCTCTAGGCTGCCTTGTATTTATTTCCCTTGGGAACAGGAAAGATTCGGTCCTGGGATGAAGAAGAAATGTTGTACAGAGAAGATGAGATGACAGCAGATGAAAACTGATGTCGGCACTGGTAACAAGTTTTCAAGCGCTGATGGGACGGCGAGCAAAAATATTGTCGAGATTCCCAAATAAAGGTAAGACCGGTGAAAATATTATCAATACAGCCAGCACTTCAGCTCTTCTATCACATATAAGATTGCTTCCGTATCTCGCGGACTAATTCAAAGTTGTGGACTTCAATTTAATTACATTTTCACCACGCAATTCTGTCCGTCTGTGCGTTTCCCACGCTCTCATTCCACCATGCCACAACTTTCCAATGTGCATCAGGAACCATAAGAGGAAAGTTGGATAAGTATGCCCGAATACCCACACATCGCATGTTTGAAACGCACTGGAGCGTTAATGCACGCAGACAAAATATGCTCAAAATTGAGGGAAATACTTCAAAGAGCGTGTATGAAGTGTAAAGGGATGCATTTCATTTTCAGCCCGAGCTGTCGTGTCTGATGCGAGCACTTGGTGTTTTGATTTTCATCTGCATACAGCCAAGCCAAACAGTGACATCTCGCATAAGCTTCATCATCACACTTCACAAATAAACGCATTACAGTGCGTTGTGCTATGTCAGTAAAGAAACTCGAGAAAAATAAGATTTGTGGTGAGGAAAGAGACACTTTAATAGTTCGGTGTGAATGAAGTTTCAATTCAGTCTCTGATGTTTCTCCTTAAATTCTTTGGATATAAAATCAATAGAAATATAAATAGATGAGTCAATTGTTGATTGTAATTGTTGCGGTAAAATACTCTGGATATGAGTCAATATGATCTGAAATGAGGTCATATTGAGATCTTCAAGAAGGAATTTTAAAAGCAGACTTGACAAATCTTGTAAAACTCACGGAGAGATTCTCAAGTGTAATATCTGAGCCACATTCCAAGCACGCTCTCCTTGGTGAAAAATTCACGCTTTATCTCTATGTATTAACTCATCTGGAGAAGCAAACAGCGGGTCAACAGTCTCAAGAACACACATACACGTACATCCCTACCATCATCCCGTATTTGGGAATGCCGATGGGGTCTTTCCCCATTATCCGCTCTATTTAATGTCAGGAGCCAATAACTGTTATCAGCATACAGAAGAATTCTTCACCTTCACTCCTGCGGGACCGAATGGAAGAGACTCATTTCAGAAGCACACCGCAAGCATTATATTGCTTTACGCTCTTTAAACTCATTCAAGATTCATCCTCAGCTCTCAATCTTTGCCCTTGTGTGATGTCTCTCGCTCTCCCCCTCTGAGAAAAGCTTTAACTTTGAAGGTCAGAACATGCGAACGCAGAATCAGGCGTGAGCTACATGAGATACACGAACGGGAAGATTACGTTTCCATGAACCCGATGGAAAGATTTTTGGCACTGCGGTGGACAGACACACATCTGATGTATCTGAAACAACACAGGGATGAAACACATGGAACACAGAGCAAGATCTGATGTCTGACAGTATTGCTTGTTCTAAAATCTACTCTGTACACAAGCGATGCCGAATTCACAAACGCATAAAAGACATGTTCCATCCTCCTGACCTCGTCATCTCTGATGAACTCAAGAGCTGTCACCTTTGCGTTACGACCATCAAACGCACACATATTCATAGACACGCAGCAGAATGTCGACATCACCACCTACCAGCACGTCCGTTCAGACGCTCAGGAAAGAACCCAGCGTCTTTTCCGTCACCTACCCACACAGACACATGCTGGCCTTCCTCAAGCTGTTAGAATGCGTCAATGCTTTCACACACATACACATATGAGAGAGACAACACAAGAATTCACGTCTACTTGGACTGTGAAACGGCGATTGCTGTGTGCCATCTGGGGCAAGAATACTATTCTCATCCTGAATTAAAATATTAATTCCCGGAGACACACGGCCACC
The DNA here is from genome assembly GCA_033220385.1 of Triplophysa yarkandensis. Lineage (NCBI taxonomy): Eukaryota > Metazoa > Chordata > Actinopteri > Cypriniformes > Nemacheilidae > Triplophysa > Triplophysa yarkandensis. The sequence continues at coordinate 4,021,183 of CM065660.1, forward strand.
GTTCATACCTTCAGCTTATCATGCATTTAAAGATTTGTTATATGAAGGTGGCCAAATATTATCACTGTCACAACATTTCATGGTCGTAGAAATCCTTCCAGGCATTGGTGCTTTTGGTTTCACGTCTAGCCAACTTCACAAAACACTTAAAACGGCTCGTGTCTGAGAAGGAGAAGAGGTCCAGTTAGCCGGAGCGAACGCTGTGATTTACCCAAAAATACAGACATTCACTCATCCTAGAATGGCCACAAAAATATCTTGCATTCCCCATCTGACTCTGAACTCAGCACCTTTCATTTTTCTAATTGAACAATGTCACATAAAAAGTCATTTTGCTATTCTGCTTGCAGCTCTGGCCTGTGAGGTGACCAGGTTCCATCAGCAGACAGATGTTTGATTCACAATTCATTTGGGTTGATTTCCATCATTATACCAGCAGCCAAAAGTAAATAAATCACAAATGTTCTCACAATCTTCAGTGTGACTCATTTATAAATGCCATCCAAGCCCTCATCAAGCAGATGTCAGCTTTGAATGAGATCATTACGTTAGGATTAAGACACTTGTGATGATTTTATGTGTCATGATCTCGGGACATCCACAAACCATGTTCTCAGTGAGCAAGAATGGGTTTGTCCATGACTCCCAAATGTCACGAAGGCCACGGGCGAGAGATCACATCAAACCTGTTTGACCTCTGCAGAACACAAGAGAAGATATTTTGAAGAATGTAGATAGCTAAAAAACGGAATCACATAGGCTTCCACTGTATGAACACAAACCCAGACTCAAAATATCTTCCGTCATGTTTCACGGAAGAGTCTCATACAGGTTTTGCATGACTTAAAAGTGTGTTGAAATCTGCAGACTTGTTGTATATACAGTAAGTAGAACTTCAACATCATTAACACATTCCATCCGATTACAAACCCGCCCTCATTTTCACTCTTTCTTCCTTCCACTTATCACATATTTGTTTATCAGTCTGTTGTCACGGCTGAAAGGTGTTAAATCAGAACAGATGAGATGTCATGTTTGCTGACGTATGAACACGGCATCTGTCTTCCGCGATGTCATGAATATTTGACTCCGTTTTAAACCAGACACATTTATTCCTCATTCATCTCCGTATAGAATGAAACCAGGAATTCCACCTGGCAGTCTGTTGTTGGATACAACATGAGTGCGCCTACGCTCTACACAAACTCGCACGTTCTGCAGAAGAAAAGTGAGTAAATGATGCAAACATTTTCACTTTTGGATGAACCAGTCCTCGAAAATAAGAGCCTCCTCCCGACGGTACACAAGCCCAGGATGCAACAGGGCCTATTAAAGAAGCAAAAAAAGATGCTTCCTTGCGGCACAGCGGGAGCTCCGAACGCCACGAAAGATTTATTTCTCCCTAACATCCGACTCCTCTCGCGTGGTTTCCATCATCCAGGTTCTTATGACTTGTTAATTGGCGTTGAGTTTAACACAGCGGGAGAGCGCTGAAGATAAATACGATTGCGCGGTTTACCGGGGCGGCACAATGCAAAAAAAACAAAAGATTAATAGGGCTTGCAAGACTTGACAGAATTGAAACATATTTGCTATATACTTTAAACTACTTAAGCAACTTTCATTGTTATTGTAGATATACAATGCTTTGTTTTGAGGTCTCCTCCAGCAGCAGAGATCTCGTGAGCTTCATGCTTTAGGCGCGTTGTTTTGCGCACACCGACCGCGAAATAATATTAAGACCATCGGCAGGTTAATCTTCTCGCCGGTGAAACCAACAGACGGGTATGTAAGAGGCGTAATGCACGACACCTACACTGTAAAAACGCACGATCGCCAAATTGCACAGCACAACATTTCATTATTGCATAAAGAGACACAGCTGCGGGCACAATGACAATAGAGAGATGGGAGTGGGCGCGAGGCAGGTATTTATCTTTTCCCAACGACTGCAGATTTTCATTAGCAGGTGCACAATCCGAGGACCGCCGGAGACTTGTGTGCACTTGGACGAACAGCAGATGGGTAATTTCAGGTTTTATGCACGGAGAACGCTGTCACGTAAGAATGCCGGAGATGTCGGTTGGGGGCTCATCCTCACCACCCACTCCGCCTCCGTCCTACACACGCTGGAGAAGAATTGACTTTCACTAACATATTCCTCGCATGGAGAGGAGACTCTTATCTGAGCCTGCGGTCTCAAGACGAATACTTTCTCTAAAGACTGCAGCTTCGTATCTGGTCACAAACAAGAGAGGGTCATTAGTAACTCCGTGTGAAGCGTGGGATGGAGATGGGTCCGGGAGGCACAATTAGTCCTGATAGCACCCAGCCACGAGAATCTCGCTCGATGTAAGATCCGCCGGCTGGGGTGTAGAGGAGAGAACCGAGCACTGGGGAAACCCAAGCAGATGGTCGGCAAACAGAAGTCTTTAACCCTAATACTGAATGCCTGCCGCAGTCTCGGTGGTAAAGATGGAGATATTTTAAATGCACATTGAGAAATGTCATGTATAAATCAAGTAAACAGCATTAGGATTTGCAGAACTGCTGTTTGAATTCAAATGAGAATCACAGATGAGATTTATTTATATTCTAGATCTCAATGAGATTAAATGTGGCAATGCTTAAATCTGATAAATGTCTCAAACTGATTCTCGGATTTGTCAAGTCTGCAATTAAAAGTCAGTATTCAGAAAGATATCAGTATGAACTCGTGCAAAATTTACTTAAATCCAGATTATTTTACCTCTACGATCTACAATCATTTATAACTCCATATCTTCATGTGTTTCAACAATTACATTCTCATTGGTTTCTGTTTCTCAGACGCAACTTTAGAAGAAACTTCTGAGACTAAAATGAGTCTTAAAAGAAACACGACTGCAAAAATCCATAAAAAATCCTATACAATGAAGAAGCAACCTTCTAGCAGTAACAATTATTTGGAGAGGTATAGAATCATCACACATGCAAAGCATGTCTATAGTTATACACTGAACAAAAGGAGCTTTCTCTCTCTCTCTCTAAGAATGTGAGGTGTGTGAATTTATGTTCTGAGTACAGGAGAACAGCCGCAGACGCGGGCGCGCCGTCACAACGTGTCGTTACAGACGTGGAAATTGGATTTATAGAAGCACCGTGGCATGCCGTGACTTCTTTTGAGCGGCAGGGCCGCGAGTGCCACCGGGGCATTACTCACAGCACGACTCTCACCGGGACATCAATACGCACCAAATTACTGCATTCCTAAACTATTACTATGCACTCTGGGTAATAGCCTATGCATTACTAACACCACAGCCAACCAGAGCAAACAATCAACCGGCTATTCAACAGGCTGCCATTGAAACAGAGGCAGGCGGTGACAATGCCAAGACAACACTGGCAGATTGCCAGAGGGTGGATGTTTAGGACATGTCAAGAGAACCACCGTAAGAAAGATAGCTGTTCCTAATCTAGTTACGGCAGGTAGATGAAGCGTGCCGTTGTTGTAGTGCGTGTATACGATGCACATGCCAATAGAAAGCGATCGCAGGTTTATCACGCTGAACTCGATGAGTAGAACGCGACAGTCCGGACATGAGAGCATCTGTTGTGGCAGTCAGCCAGCCAACAGCCGACGCGCTGATGGTGACAGTAACACAACTAATGAGAGATTAACTGTAATGAGAGTTCCACACCCAACACAGTAAAACTAAAACCTGCAGAACTCTTCCGCAGTAAATCTCACTCCGTCCATCACGTCTCCCTTCACTGATCTTCAGACACCACATAACTCAACAGAAAAGGTCATGAACAAGCTTCCCATCCGTCATATGAAGCATTCATGCTCACTTTTTGAAATAGCGAGTTTTAAAACACAACAAACTTATATCAGCTGTGATCATGAAATATCTTTTCTGTTATGTGCCAGGATTGTAAATCTCTGATTTACACATGGAGCCATATTGAGCTCCCCACATTTCTGAGACCATATAGGTAAACAGGCTGATAAAAGTATATATCAATGTAGTTTGCTTTAAATCAGAATCTATAGAGATATTGATCCACTTTTTAAAAAAAACTATACAAAAAGAGCATAAAAAAGTACTTTTTTTATTTTTGAAATCTGTCTGTTGCCATGTAATACAACAAGGAAGGCTTAACTTGGCACATTCTACCAAGATGGAAATGAAAAGTAATGATGCTGACATTCTTTAAAAGCTTGTCTTTACCTCATGAGATTTGTCTGCAAATTTGAGAAGAAATGGTCTGCGGAAGGGCATTACACAGTATACAATGTCACCTTTATTTATATAGCGCTTTAGACAAAATACATTGCATCAAAGCAGCTTAACAACAATAATTAGTGAACAGTGTGTCATAATGCTTAATGTTAAAAGTTAATACATTATTGAATTCGGGGATGTTATCTCTGTTCAGTTTAATGGTGTCTGTGCATTCATATTCATATACACTGTGTGCACAAGTTATTATATTGACCATATCATTATTTTATCCATTATTTCTGACTCCAAGTTTTATAAACCTGAATGCTTATAGGATGAAATGCGTATCATGCGTATTTGTGTTACGAGGGATGATGTTGCATAAGGAGGTCAACACCATATATCAAGGTGTGCGTAATTATAAGGAAGTATGTTCTCATCAGGACAAATGGTCCAAAAAAGAGATTTTACTGACTATAAAATTGTAAAAAGTCTATTACAGGGATGCACACTCTTGAAATATCTAAGATATTGGGATGTGATCACAAAACCATCAAATGCTTTTTACCGAACAGGAACACAAGAAATGACGCATATCAACCATCAAAGATTTGAGAAGAATCAAACATGAAGCTACCAGGAACCCATTATTCTGCCATATTTCACAACTGGGACCTACCTGGACTGTTAAGAAGTACGAGGTGTTCAGTTCTCAGAGACATGGCCAAAGTATGAAAGGCAGAAACCAGACCCCTTCTGAGCAAGACATAAGCTAAAACTTAAAGAATGGGCCAAGAAATATCTGAACATAGATTTTTCAAAGGATTTGTGGACTGATGCGGTGAGGGTAACTCTTCATGGAACCGATGGGTGGGCCCGTGGTTGGATCAATAACTGACACAGAGCTTCGACTCAGATGCCAGCAAGGTGGAGGTGGGGTACTGGTATGGGCAGGTATTTTTAAAGATGAGCTAGTTTGACCTTTTCAAGGGAAATTGGACTCAAAACCAACTCTCCAACCTACTGCCAATTTTTGGAAGACACTGTCTTCAAGCAAAGAAGACTTTTTATTTTTATGCAAGACAACGCTCCATCACATGCATCAAAGTGCTCCACCCCATGGCTTTTCAGTAAAGGCCTTAAAGATGAAGAACGGTTGGAATGGCCATCTTCTTCACCTGACTTTAACAATATCGAGAACATTTGCACAAAATGCACAAAAAAGTTCTGAACGGATCAAGAAACTGACTGACTCTGTGAACGGAAGGCTTGTTATCGAAAAGAAGGGCGGCTATATTGATCACAGAGGCTTTTTTAGATTTCAGAAATCTTTTTAATGTCAATCTTGAGTTTGTTAATTATTCTTACTTAAACAGATGAAAATAAAGCAGTGAGATGGGAAAATCTTTGTTTTTCATTTAGTTGCATAATAATTCTGCCATCTTATAATTGCCTAATAATGGTGTAGATATTCTCTTAAGAAAGCCATATTTTTAATTGACCAAGAGGAATGTAGTTGTCCAATGACACATTGAATCAAATCAGGATCAAATCAACTAAAAGGATGGTTTAAATGGATGGTTTAAATGGGTTTAAACAGCGCAGCATTTTGGTTACCCCAAAGGTTTAGATTTGTCCTTTTTTTGACCCAACACCGGGTTAAAAATATCCCGATATTTTCAGACATTTGCATCATTCTAAAATCTTTACAAACCTTTGCGGACAACTCAACATCCCAATATATCAATTGTAATTATTCTGGTTGATTGTTTGTGATGAACGTCCAACCTAAATTGCATCATTGGCAATTTGAGTAGCACAGCGGCATGTTTCCTCAGAGGACTGCAGAGGTCAATAGGTCAGCAGGTATAACATTACTGGATGGTATTTCAATGGATGCAGAGTCTATCCCGATGAGTCCTGTGTTAATGGACCATATCCTTCAGTGTTTGTGGTCTGCATCTCAGAGTAAAAGACGACCTCCAAATACCCAAAACTGACCTTCAGAACCTCCACTTTTTATTCCCATCTGCGTCCCTGTATAGTTTTTACATTTTATCACGGCGTGCCTTGTGAAAAAGAAGGATGAGGGGACGTAAACGCCCGCCTCCTGAGCGACCCCCGAGGGCTAATGTGCCACGGAGAGAGATTTCACAACAGAGATCTCATAAAGTAAAGGTTTATGATATCATCATCTCTATTCTCTGCAACATTCGTGGTTTACTCGTAAGGCAGTAAAAATAATTACATTTCATGCAACCTTGACGGGTGTGTAGATATGTTTATCCGGTCTTACAATAAGATTCAACCAATCATTCAGCTTTAATCTGAATTTGAAACACTACATTCTATGAACATGTTAATAAAACCGAATCCCTCCCTACAATACAAATAAAAAAAAACTCACATTACATAATACAAGAATGCCGTTTCATGATTTATATTTTCTTTCTGTTAACAGTTCCCAGGCTAAAAATATCAAGGGTTTCTTCGCCGTTCTTGGAAACTCCTCTAAATTCTGTTGGTGATCGTCCAATGTGGAGTGGAGAACAAACCGTGTATTTATGCCACGCATACAAGTCCCTGAAGAGAAGTTAAAATATCCAAAAGGATGATTACCAAAGCCTCTTTTCCCGGTCTAGTTCTGTTCCAAGTCTTCAAAGACATCCATCTGGCAAGACAAAAGGAGCTCGAGCCTCTTTTAAACAAGACATTCACACATAATGGGTCTAAGCATCAATGCGAAAGAACGAAGGATTTGAGATGTGTTTTCGGGGTGTATGATGACTACACATTGCTACACAACAAACAGAGAGACTAGGTGTTTTACCCAAACTTGCACATCATGCATTATAATACAAAGCACATGTTCAATGTAAAATGTGTATCCCCGAGCAAAATCGGCTGGGAAGCATCTCATATAAGCCGTCAGGGACTGTTATTGGTCTACAGAAGCTGTTTTATTATTGACTATGATGGAATTGTTAATTGTGTGGGTGTGATGAAATAAAGAGTTGTGGCAAGAGATTCTCATGCATTTGTTGGGAACTTGATGCAACAACATGGTCCATCTTGGCTAATAGGGATCATTATCAACCAGTCATCCAGGGCCGAGATGTCAGGTGTCTGTTTAACTCACACCACGGCAGGTCGGGATTTATAGACACTTGACTTCTCGCATAAACAAACTGCTAATAGAGTGGCGGGTAAAAAATGACCGGCAGTTAATTTTATATGACAGCGAGAGTTCATTTATGAAGGACAATTTGATCATCAAGTGTCACCAGAGGGATGATAAGAAAATTGAGGTTCTTAAGCAAAGGGAGACAGACAGCGCTGATAAGAGCGTATCTGACACAGATAAACCCACTGAAGTCGTGATAAAATATCACACATGATGATCTTCAATGTCTTTATACATGCGGGGATAAAGGTGAGAAGTATCTTTAGAAAACATCATCTATTAATGTCGCTTCTTGCAAGATTCCATCTGTACGTATAGCACATATAGATATGTCTGAAAGGTATAAATTGTTCACAATAGCACTATTAATATACTGGTCTGATTTCAATCCTATAGATAGTCTGGTGGTTAGAGAGCTGGACTTGTAAGCAGAAGTTTGCTGGTTCAAATCCCGGCAGACGATGACTGAAGCGTCCTTGAACAAGACACCACCCCCTATTTTAGTGATGTCACTAAAGAAGGAATTAGAGGGGCGTAGGTGATTTCTGTTAAATAAAATATCTTGCATGGTATTAAACTTTGAGCTTTAGGATTTCACAGATATAATTTATACTCTAACAACAAAATCACACACTAACTAAAGTTCGAAACATGGAATCACGAAGAACGGCACCTTTGACATAATAATTATGCTGCTTTTGTGGATTTAATCTTTGAGGTTTAAAACAGTTTTTTAGTTTATTATTAAATCATAGTAGACCTTGAATATTTGTTAAATGTGGGGAAAGGTTACGTTTATGTATAAAGCAAGAAAAACACTGAATCTGGCAAAGTTTAACTTGGAAAATGGAATTAAGGAATATATAAAAATGATTTCATGGGACCCTAAAAGTGGAAGGTGAAAGAAGAACAGGTTACAAGGTTCTTTGTATAGAAACCATTATTTAATAAGAAAAGTATTTTCTTTGGCCTTGTATTAAGGTGTAGACCATCTGTAACTGCTATTACTTATTGTAAAAATAATCCTAAAAGTAAAAAGTTCCTAGAATTTAATGATAAACGCGGCATCCAAATGCATTTTTGGGTGATGCCAGTGAAAATATTGGCAGGGCAAGTAAATACAAGACGAACTCCAATATAAAAAATCATTAGGGTTGAACCCTGCTCAAACAACCTCCCGACCCACACGGAGACAAAGCCCAATTAAAAGCATTAGATGAGAATGTTTCTGAGCGGTCTGTGCTGTAATTACAGGGCTGAACAGCAGACTTTCCCTGAGGAAGAGATAGAAGCTCATATCGATTCCAGCTATGACCGCCGCGTCGCCTCTCTGACTTTTTCACGGTAAAGACAATCAGACGGCGAGCAGAGCCGTCTGCCGCACACCAAATGGAGAAATAACAGCCTCCCAAATCCATTTCATTCCATCTCTTTCTGACTATACTTCTCAACTCAATTTGAGCCCAGAGAGTCAGGATAGAGGGGAAGTTAGGCGAAAATAAAATACTCTCATTATTTACTTTATTGGGAGCAAAAATTCTTGGAACTCAGCTCGCGTTCAGCGGTGAAAAGAAGTCTAGAATGAAATGGTGGACGAAAGTTTTGGGGGACACAAGCGGGCGAGTGAATAGAGACGATGTGACTGTATCACACGGCAAATAAAACACTCTCTCTCTCCTCATGGCATCCCTGCTCATGAATAATGTACACAGACACTCCTAAAGGAAAAGTCATTAAAGTAACGTGTGCACGGGGAAGAGGTGGGAGAATATTCATACCTTTCCCTCTGTCCCGTTGCCCTGAGCTCCTGAATGAAGCAGTCTATTCACACCTTCAACATATCAGCAGACCTCAACAGATTTTGAGCTCGGCAAAAATCCAAATCTGTGAAAATGTTATTATCATATTTTTGAGAAGGAGCAATGCGACACTGAAGAAGGCAAAATATCCTCAGAGATTTACCAAATCCGAATTTCAACCCCAAAGCTGTTTCATCGTATTCTTAAACATCTCCATGTTCTTTTCTGTGTCCTATTTAAGGGAGATTTGGGATATTATTGCACCACACTCTCGGGGCAGAGAAAAGTCCAACCTGATGTCAATGTTAATTGCAGGTGAAGTGTATTGATGAATATTGATTTGTAATGCGTTCATTCTTTAATGACTCGCCAAAGGACTCGGGCCCTGAATCCATAAGCGCAAATGGAGTATCTGTGAGGAGGTGGCGACCCTGCTCTTCAGTGTTAATGTTTCTTCTGTGCCTTTTATCAATAATGTGATCGGCCTAATAAAGTGCTCGAACCCGTCCCCACGAGGCAGACTGAAGAGCACTTGTGTTCAACTATCAGTGACTGACACCCGTTTCACTGCCAGACCGACAGACGGAGAGAGAGAGATAACGCACGCTGTCAGGTCACATAAACGCCTGCCGCCCAAACCATCGCAGACAATGTGTGTGATGTAGAAAGAGAACAAGAGAAGCAAGGTAAGAGACGAGAAGGGAAATCAAGGTTGCTTTATGGAAGTAAATGATCATAATGTGACCAGGACCAATTGAATTTGCTTCAGCAACTAAAACAAGACGTGCAACATCATCACACCATCATTTTTCCCATACCATCATTTGTTCCCATTTCCATATGATTAACCCATCTTTAGCTGTCTTTTTAAGATGTAACAAACTTGAATTCGGCGCTGAATCTTCCTTACGTTCAATTGCGAACCAAAGACGTCTCTTTCGAATCTCAGGGATTTCTCATAGACGTGGACGAGATTAAAGGAATAGAAAAAGCAAATGTGTGCGCCTGGTATCCACCATAAACATAATTCAAAACCATCTGAAGGAAAAGCACAAATTCCCAGCTGGCACAAAGTCCGTCCTGACCCATAAATCTTCCATCCATCCACACATGGCTACCGTGTTGTTTACGACGGAGTCTCTCGCGGCCTCTTCTAGCACTTTCACTCGCTAAGTCATTTTCAGCCGAGCACCAGATTTCACACTCATCTGCTTCATCCCCGAGGGTTTTACTGTGGGCGGCTACCGCGTTACTCTCAGTCAAAACACATTGGAGAGTGCTTCAGATGCACCGTGCCAAATGGACGTCCAAGTACAAACAATGCAGACGAATATAACCGCTTCTGTTCGAGTTTGAATTCATTTCCCTGTGTCATCCTTGTCATTGAGATTACATGGCGAGCGAATGGAAACCTTGGCGTGTGTCCCTGGAGCCGAAATCTCACAAATGTCCGCATTAGAGTTTGAGAAGTGAATTGATTAGTCTGCAAGTCAATGTTATTGAAGATCTCCGAATAAGCTCAAACCTTTCTCATCAGGATCTGAAGCTGGTACCTAAACAAATCTCTTGAGCTATGTCATCTAAGCAATTTTATTGTCCTCTGGAAAACTTAAAATTCATATAACAAAAATATTTTGGATGATTGCCGCGTTTTCCTCGCCTCTGTGTGTGTGTTTCTCTCTAATGAGATTTCTCCAGTTGGCTGTGTTTTTTTTGCCGCCGGTTCATTATGACACTTTGAATTCTTCTCATGGAGGAAATCAATGGCAGCGTTGTTAAGTGGTACCCGTGGCCCTTCACTTACTCATCCTCTCTCATCCACATGCCGTTTCCACGCCAACAAAGCATCCCGGAGCTTTGCTGCTCTTCAACGTGAACCCTGGTGTCAAACTCTTTGGCCGCGGGCGGCGTCTGAGACCGAGGCCTCGGAGGACCCCGTCGAGTGCTTTCATCAAACACTAGGGTACTTTACCTCTTATACCGCACTAGAAATAAATTTGGAAGATTGGCTCTGTATTATTTAGCAGTGAGAACAACAAATGAATAACATCACAATACGTGTGAAGAGTAACAGATCTGCATTGCCGGAGATTCTTAATGGAGGGAGGTGAGGAGGTTTATCGGCCTCGTGAGTGTAACCGCGTCAATACGAATGATTGTAAGCTTTTGAGATATTCCATCCGGCAGAATTAACTTAAGAGGTCTGGTTCAATAAAAGATAAGAAATGTGGGAAAATGCCAACTTCATTACACGATCCATTATAGCACAGTGACTTACACCGCTGTATATTATGTGACCTAAATAAGGCACGGAAGAGCACGTCTGGTACCTTTTCCGGATAAACACGCAGAAACTAATGCTGATGGTCTCGCTGACTCAACCCTACACAATGTGCATCTGTTGCTTAATTACATTTTGATCTAATTGTTGTCTTTCTGAAGTAATGAAGCACAAAATCGATTTATAATTCACAGGCTGTTCTTGCGGAGACGCGACACATAACAGAGCTCTCTTTAATTCGAGACGGAGACACCGAGAGAATTCAAAAACATTTACGCTCGCCAATTTAGCTCTCATCATGAATCTGCCGTGGGTTTATACTTCCTCTTTTATGACTGGACAGAAACATCTCACGGCTGGATGTGAAAACTGAAAAATGGACGGGGCAACATGTAGTACTACCATGCCATCATGCTTTCAGGAACGAAAAGGTTTGAAAAGGTCCAACACAGTTATGACACACAGGTTGTTAATCCAAACATTTTTATCACCATTAAAAACAATTAACACACAAGATCAAATGTAAAAGTGTCTTTCTAAAACACATAGTCCCAATATGAAAAAGAGTACGATAATATTACCATAAGAGATCATAAAAATATAAACAGCCCTGTGTAAAGATATGCATAAGAATAAATGGTGTAAGACCGTGATGTGAATGTCCTCGGTGGACAACACAAATCAATCTGAAAAGATTTTTTTTATAACAAATGATTGACCGCAACAGCCTGCTTTAAAACACATTAAAATTCTGAATAACTCGATTAAAATCCAATGTCAAAACAGTTTGACAACTATTTTAATATCACAAATAATGTTCAATAAAATAACACATTTTAATGAATCTCTTTTATTCCTCCTAGACTTACAAAGTAAATTTAGGAGAAACTTCTGAGAATAAGATTTAAATAAAGACAACTGAGAAATATTGTTCATCCAAAAATGCCGGTATCACACATATACCTGTACAAATAAATATAATACACAAGTGTACTTCATGCATATCTACTTAATATCTGTCAGGTTTCAAAGATTTCATTAACCCTTCAACCATCCAGCAAACAGATTGTGAGTGCTTTAAAATTCCTATCAAGTCTGATATCATAAGACGGACATTGGAGTATGTGTGAGCTCTTTACAGCCCTGAGAATTCTGGAGTGCCGAGAGTTGAACTGCAGGGTTGCCCGGATAAATCACCTCCCCAGTGAATTGCATCTGAATTGCACCTGCGGTGTGCTGCGGCCGTCGGAGGAATGAAAATAAGGATACTAACAGCCTGTGGGCGTCCTCTCGCTGTGCGTGGCATGCTAATGCCCCAACGATTACCCAAACAGACATTCTGCCAGGGAACTCCACCCGCCCTATCTCAGATTCACTACAACAAACTGTTCACATTCACAAAAGACTTCACACACTCACATCAACAAATCAACTTTTATGAGAAGATACAAACTTGTGTTTTGATGACTTTTTGATTGATAACAGCTAAACTTTACCTTGACAGGTAACAGATGTGCTTATAAACATCATTAGGTTTTAAGTGCACACTTTTAAAACTCTGCAATAACAACACTAAGGTTTGGTTCATTAAAGACTGTCAATATGCTGTAGTTTTACTAAAACTATGTAACTCAAGACCTGCTTAAATTTTAATACAGTTAAATCACATTGGGTTTACAAATGACTTGAATTCAAAATTATATTTAACAAACTTATAGAAAGAGCAAAACTAGACTTTATTACATTTATGGTTTGATATGATTTGAATTAAAATCCCTAAATTTAGCAAATGTTATTTAAAATTGGCCAAATACATTTTCAAATTTCCATTTCAATTCATTTTAAATTATTTGTTGATTCAAGATAACGTGGAATTTTTTTTTAATCTTTAAAATTTCAAATATGTTATTTACATAACAAAATAAAAGTTGTTATTTTCATAAGGCATAAACCCAACTGTTGTGTTACATTAACACAGAAAATGTTTGTATTTAAACCGACAATAGGTCAAAACAACCTAGGAAATATAAAATTTATGACCCACTTGCTGGTTTTCTCCTTTTATGACTCAAAGTTGGTTCAAATATTGACAGTGACATCATTTCTAAATGATTCATAGTTCTATAAAATGCATGATGGAGCAATACATTCTTTTAAACAAGAAAGGTTTTTGAATTGTTATATTTCATAAATTCAAGTCAGATTCTAATGAGGTACAAACAACAGAAAAAACCTCGCACCCAGACCTCCTGTTTCAATAAAAGATACATCAACACTGAAAAGAAACCCATCAAGCCAACTCAAGTCATTAAACGCTATATTTACATCCAGTTACACAAACAAACATGTTTTATTTCACACACACTTGAGTCCTCGTACATAACGGCCAAGAAAATGTCATGTTGAGTCATGCATGTTTCATCGGTGTTACGAATATGCATCATTCCTAGACGTTCATTAACAGTGTTGTTAATTGACACATGAGCTGTTACTATGACAACTGAGATGAACGGCTAGCCAGAATTGGTATTTAAAACACTTGTTACTGATAAGAAAAACCCAATTTAAGTGAAGAGGCCATTTGTTCTTCAGTACACAGACTCTTTGGGTCGCTGGTGTTACTCTCCATCTTTTGAACTTGTTCTCTGATTTAATACTTTAGTTTTAATAATTAATACTGTTTAAGAAACTTTTAAAAAGTTAATCAAAGTTATCCTAAGACAAATATAAGGGTTTTATTCACTTGCATATTCATAATTAAACTGCATTTCTATAAAATGAAAGGATACCTCTTAAACTTTGCATACAGGACATTTCCACAAAATCTAACTATCAGCTCAATTTCTATTTTAGGATTCATAAATTCAAGATTCTTTTTACTCATGTTACTTGATTAATTTTAATTGGAATTTTTTTTTTCAGCTTTACCTTACGTGTAAGCTATTCCAGCAGTCAAACACCTACCTAGAGGCATCGTTCTCACAGAAAGACTAGATTGTAACATGTTGTCGCTGTTGACTTTGACCTGTTTACATCCATAAATGATGACAGAAAAAAATCCGGCTTCCCTTAATTTCATGCGAAAAGCAATGCAAAATGCCCAAGGTGTACTTTCACCTCCGTATTAGGCCACAATGATATCCCTGCTGGGCGAAGAGATGTACATTTAGCCCGTAATGGAGCATGGTCAACATTCATTTCTTTTAAGCCTGAAAACATAGACAAACATACACATACTCGCTGTCACAACATATTTTAAACCAATGCTGTCAGAACGGAGTCACCCGGGGGTCAAACACGGTTGCAAACAGTGGTTTCTCTTTCAAAAAAATGAGATAAAACATTTTTAGACACAAAAAGTAAGTAAGCTGAATTGTTGTGGGAATGACAGATTGCTAGGCATCATTTACAGATACAGAGCATTTCCCTGGAGAGCGAGACAAGGCCGTATATATATATTTCTGCTCACCCTAAAAGTCTCAAGGTTCATGATACAGAACCCGTAGCCGCACAAATGATCCCAACATATTTATCAGTCCTCAACATATAGGTTTCTTCTACACAACACCAATAA
>CM065660.1:4042095-4124595 GCA_033220385.1 Triplophysa yarkandensis
TCTCTTTCTCTCTCTCCCTCTCTCTCTCTCTCTCTCTTCTCTCTCCTCTCTCTCTCTCTCTCTCTCTCTCTCTCTCTTTCTTCTTCATCTTCATCTTCTTCTTAATCTTCTTCTTCTTCTTTGGCTGTTTACTAGTGTTTAAATTGAATTGTTTTCTTTTCCATGGTTCCGCTGTTATAAATATTAATGGCTCCTCGGGAGGAAGGAATCTTTAATTTTATGGAGTTTTCTAGCGTTAGGGCGAGATGGCACAGCACCGAGTTTCCATTATGGCATCTCTCTCTCTCTCTCTCTCTCTCTCTCTCTTTCTCTCTCTCTCTCTCTCTCTCTCTCTCTCTCTCTCTCTCTCTCTCTCTCTCTCTCTCTCTCTCTCTCTCTCTCTCTCTCCTGAGAGGTCCTCTAAACATTGTTCAGGCTGCTTTAGAGTTTTGTACTTGTTTCTTCTGCAGGAGCCTGAAGCTGAATGGATGGGAGCGTCTCTTGAGTTTAATTGCTGAGTTTGATGAACCTGTGGGGTTTCTGCCAGCACTAAATGAGTTTAAAGAACAAAAAACATTCCTGCATAATGACTCGAAGCTCTCACAAGTGCTCTTCTGTCTCCTGATGAAAATACGTGTGTGTTTGTGTGTGTGTGTGTGTGTGTGTGTGTGCGTGCGTGCGTGCGTGCGTGCATGCGTGCGTGTGTGTGTGTGTGCGTGCGTGTGTTATTTGGTCATAGTTTTGCACTTGATTTCCGCTGGTTAGTTTTGTGTTGAATGTGATGTCACGTCTTTTATTCTCTTCATGTCATAATGTGTAGCCTAAACATTTCCAGCCCAAATCTGATCCTCTCACAATGCAACCCTCGCCACATATCTCTCAATTAAAAGAAAGGATGCTGTTCAGTTTATAAAAAAGATGGAATTGGGATAGGGCTGAGAATAATTGAAGGGAAATGGAGACAGAGAGCAAGATGATTCCATGGATGTGATTTTTATTCCTCGCAGGCAGATGATGATTATCAGAAGGATCTGTGTGATCCTCCAGCTCATCGTGACAGAGTTGTCAGGATATTCATGGTGGACAGGTTGAGATGTGCTTAATGTAGTTGTTGGGAATCTCCGGAAAACATTGTTCTGTATGCTTTCTTCTGTCTGTCTTTTTCCACACTTTACCCTTTCTGCATAAAAACTTTGGACGAGGAAAGACATCGAGAAATAAGCGTGTAGATGTTACTCTTCTACAGATCATTTGTGAAATTGAGTGGAAATGTTTTAGTTCATTATGATTTTGATTGCAGTTTTGGATTTTTTCATAAACCGGAGCACAGATTGAGACATGAGAGAGTTACATTCTTTAGTGAGAAAAATAAGTTCTATCTTATGTTTTTTTTTTATTGTCTCACGTGTCATTCTCATGGCATTACTGGTGTTCTTAAAAGAAGGAAAATAAAGTGGTTGGATGGATCTTGTAAAAGGTCATAATTCCACAAACGAAATTAAAACTTAATAATAATGAATCTTGTACTTAAATATATTATCATTCATGCATAACATTTTCATATGAATATTTTCACGATGAGAGTTTGCATATAAAAAATGAACTTCATCCACACATGTGTTTTATTTGTATGTTATATAATCCCGTGTCAGTGTAGGACGCCCACCTTCACAATCCTGTTAATTCCCCCACAGATCAAATTAAAGCCCACTTCACGGTTTTCTTCTTGAATATTGAGTTTCAATGATTTCAGAACTGAAATGTGTTGCACGCTCGATCATCGGATACGCCGCAGGGATTGTGAGGCGAGCGCTTGTCGTGTTCGCTGGACATACGGAGCACAGTGGCTCCTTCACGCTTGAATTGAATCCACACGCACCTCACAAGAGAGGATTGTGGGATAGAATGTGATGTGAGCGCAGCAGTCGGACAGCTGGGCTGAAGGTTTATTGCCTTGCACGTAAAAACTATGCCGTGTTCTCGTATTCTGGCCGACCGAGGCTTACGCGTCCACAAGGACTGCGGCCCACATTTCAACACCTGCCAGAATGGTTCCTGCTCGCTCCGAACTGATTTCTCACCACAGCATCAGTGAGAGATGAAGGTCAAGGTGAATATATCCTTCGGTTAACATTATTTCAGAGAAAATAAACCTTGATGGCAGTTTTCTTCTTTACATGTCTCGCTTACGCTCACATTTCAGCAGTGGAATCCATTGAGATTATTAGAGAATACAGACGGTCTGTGAACAGATTTAGACTCACATTCTTCAACTAAAAATAAGAACGTATACTTTCATTTCATTTGACTTTTTAGAAGTTTTAAACACATTAAGGTCAATACTGTGAATTCAGACAAAACTTGTTATTGTGATGGACGTTTGATATGAAATAGTGTTCTATTTAAAAACTACACGTGTGTTAAATTGATAACAATTGTACTTAAATTTGTTTTTAACAATTGTACTTAAAAACAAAAAATTGATAACAATTTAACAAAATAAACAAGTTAACTGACACCATGATACTTTTGACGATATGACAATATTCAACATTTGAAGTGGATCATAACCTTTTTTCTACTTTTTTACTATTGTAAGTTGCTTTGGATAAAAGCGTCTGCTAAATGCCTAAATGTAAATGTAAATGTCAAAGTTATACAATGTATGATGTACACTAAACTGAACAAAAAAGTTGTTTGATTTAGGATCAAGCCTGTACACTTACAAGTACACTATGGTACATATAGCACATATTAGTATAGTTACTATTTAGTATATAAGTACTGTGTAGTTAATAATATGAAGTATGTTTGTATAAGAGTATCAGATATGTACAGCGCCGTGTGTGTGTATGAATAGAGAAAATAACACAAAAGTGTGTGTGTCAGGATGTCTTCAGTACTCGTGTTATTTTTGACACGTAAATATCCGATAGAAACGTCTGATGTTTATCTCCATCAAAGAGCAGCTGTCTTTGTGTATATGTGTGTGATTGTGTGCGTGTATGTGTTCACCTGCTGATTTAATCTCTTTAGTGTGTGTTAACAGTGATTAATAAAGTCAACACCGTACATTTCAGTGTT
Organism: Triplophysa yarkandensis; assembly: GCA_033220385.1. Lineage (NCBI taxonomy): Eukaryota > Metazoa > Chordata > Actinopteri > Cypriniformes > Nemacheilidae > Triplophysa > Triplophysa yarkandensis. Next base: position 4,045,159 of record CM065660.1, read on the forward strand.
TATGGTTATTACCAGTGACTGAAACAAAGCACAAACTGCAGGTCAGTGACTGATTGTGGACATGAGGGTGTGATGTGTGTTGGTGTTATAGATTCACCTCTGGAGATGACAAGTGTCTGTTTGTAACCGTTTCTGTTATCTGACATCTCAGTGTCCTCTTTATAATGACAACAACACATGTGTGTGCGCGCTCGTGTTGCTGTGCGTGCGTGCTGGTGTGTTTTGAAGAATTTCTGGTGAACTTCATCACTGTCTGTATCTCTGTAATGATCCTATAGATGAATGATGTTATTAATTTTTTATAATAATCTCAACATCATTTAATTGCACACACAGAAACGCATTAACTAAATGATAATAGTGCTTTTCTTTATGAAGTCAACTTCAAACTCTACTGATCTTGATGATTTATTTCATTAAAACCTGAGAATAAATCATGTTGGGATTATTAATTTGAAGGTTATAGTTTAAATACGTGTTTGCATTCCATTTTCTAAACTAAACCCTTGCAAAAGTATTTAAAAAATGTTAATTCATTTAACTATTATAAATTATGATCTTTTGATCTAATTTATGATCCTTAATACCCATGTGAGTTGTTATATTATCATGAATATTGTTTTGAGGGTATGAATATGGTACAACTCACACGCATGTACAAAACATGTCATTGAGAGACTCTTTAGAGTGGTTGTAAGGTCTCATCAAATATTACATTTCTATGATGCTTCTGCATTATGATGGGATGATAAAAGAACATAGGTCAGGTCACAAACCAAACACATGGCTTCTATCTGAATCTGAGAGAGAGAGAGAGAAAGAGAAAGAGAAAGAGAAAGAGAAAGAGAAAGAGAAAGAGAGAGATAGAGAGAGAGAGAGAGAGAGAGAGAGAGAGAGAGAGAGAGAGAGAGAGAGAGAGAGAGAGAGAGAGAGAGAGAGAGAGAGAGAGAGAGAGAGAGATGATACCAATTCAATTTAAGTCTGATCATGCATGACTTTCTCACAGATATGGCTGGGATATTTTTCATAATCTCAAGCACTAAATCAAAAGAGTTCTCCAGCCGGTAAATGGCATTTTCCATCCAGTGCTTTTCTTTTGATTTTCATCCTCTTATTTGAATGTAAATGAAGAAGAGATTGTGTGTGACATTCCTGCTGGAACTTTTCTTTAAAATGAGAGTCATTGTTGTTATGAAGACGTTTAACCTGCCCAGTTTTTATTGAATTCAACTAGAAACAATATTACCAAAACGTTCAAGCATCGTTCTATCTCAAACGTTTAAATATTTATCATCTCACAGAATTTATAGGGACATTAACCTGATCCGGGTCATTCCTGAATGATGTTTATGAGAATGAACCATCAGCTAAAGCTGGTGAATAAATCAAGTGCTGATTGGACAAACGGCTGTGTGATTTACACCCCTCTTGAACCAGAAACACCTGCAGGTAAACCAAACCCTCATAAGTCATGCCCGATGAGATGTGCCCTGCTATATTTGCCTCCGCCAATCGCGTGCCACGACACGGACATCCCGGCCAATGAGCCGGTGAAGAAGGCCCCCGCTGGGTGGTAATGCGAGCGGTAATGACGCGGCCTCGTGAAGCATTCAGCTGCTGTGAGTTTGAACAGACCCGCTGTGAGCGAGCAGAACCTCTGACAGACCCTGCCAAGAGCCAGCGGGAGATTTACACAACAGCTGCAGGGTGTCTGTGGACAACCAGAGGCTGGACGTCCTGTCAGCGCCGCTATGTTTAGAACCCCTCAACCTCCTTCATCTGAACAAGCACTTTTTCATCTTTGATCTTCAACTAAATCCTAATGATTATTATCCTGGATTTACAGCCGTCTTGACCTTCAGAGCGCGAGTACACATCTGAGAGCATCACTTCTATGATTGCCTAGGAATATAACAAAATATATCTGTGAAGTCCGAAGAAGCACTCAGGCTTGAGATAAATGTACAGTTCATCTCACCAAACTTCAATAGAAAAATACAAATATTTCTTAAGATTGTAAAATTGAAACATTAGATTGGTTTTCTTTAAGCAAATATAATAAATAAAATGATAATAAAACTTTAGAATGCCCCAGCTAGAAAGAAAGTCCCCCATAATGAAAAATTATTCAAACTAAATTAGGTTTCAAAATAGTTTGTAGATATGAAAATGAAGAATATTTTTGTAAGGGATTAATTAAGAAGATTTATTGCATGCATTTTTGTCTTGTTTTTGTTTTTTAGTAAAATCTTAAAAGCAAGATATATTACTTTACAGGGTACGTGAACCCAATTTTTGTGAACCAAATCTATGTTACCAACCAGCAAGAAGAAGATTTTTTCCCCCAGAAATACTTAGTAAGAAATGTGTGCGACGGGATAAAGAAGAAGTGATTTCTATCAGTATAAAATTTACTGAACAGCAGTTTGTGGTTGATGTTTCCATGAACCTGTCTATTTATACTTGATATATTTATATTCTTGTCTTGTTCTTTCATGCAAGAGTTAAAATGTTTTTGCACCCGTACATGATTTATAAAGATAAGTTTAGACTCCAGACACACATTAATAACACCGACAGTCAGACTGTAAATATTGCTGTAGTAAAGCTTGTTTAAAATCATCCTACATTCTTCTTAAAGTATGTTTTTACCCTCAGGACATCATTACAGCATCTGCAAGACAAGTGTATTGATATTCTGCTTTGTGTTTATACGTACGGGCATTTCATATCCAAAACGTACTGTGTATATTTATTTCAAATCGGTTTTGTTCACTTTAATTGGATCTGTCTGAGCACGTTCACATTCCAAGACCTCCGAGTGTGACCTTGCCATCTTCTCCACATGAGTTTGACCTCCGGTTCCAAGTCTATTCTCCATGAACCCTTACTCCGTGAGATGGGACTGCTGGGGTCAGAGGTCACTGACCTGCCCCACATGTCAAATCTTAATAGACGGGGCGGGCTTTATTCCTTCAGCGGACCGGCTGCTCTGTGTCATGAGAGTCAGGTGTGACGCGGAGAATCTGTTATAATCCGGATATTAATGTTTATGTTTTGATCATGTCGGGATGTTTTGTAGATGTTGCATCGTTTATGTGTTCTGTTTTTGTCTTTTTTCTCTTAAGGAGGATATGTCCTTCAGTCCCGAGATTCATTTATCTGAATCGTTTGGGGCTGATATTGATTTGAATTCTTGTGTCGGATAAATCCGCTTTAAAAAAGATAGCCAAGTTTCATTAGTTCTGAAGACTGAATTGTAATTTACGGACAATAGTGTCTTTCTCATCGCTGTGTCTCACGCATTTTATTGTAGAGACAGTTCATGTGCGTGTTCAGGACAAGTTTAATGGTCCGTGTCATGTTTTGTAGACACAATAACAGAATAAGGAACGTACACAATGTTTAAAACAATATGAGATCTGCTAGTGAATAATGTAAGTACACACATGCTTTAGTTTATAAGAATGACTCGTGTTTAGTAGGTACTGTAGATACACTGATATCATCAAGGGACAGATCTTGTTCTTCGTTCTCTGCAAGTGGGTCATTCAGATGATCTGCAGGTGTTCTGACCTAAAACCTGAGAGTCTGAAGTGTTGTTGTAGCTGAAGATGAGAACGGCTCATATCCGTCTAAACCAGCAGAACTCTAGGCAACAAGAACAACCTCTAACATCCATGCAAAATTTTGGATTTATAAAAACGTCAGAGAACAATATATGATTTTATGTCAGAAATCAGGAGTTCTTTTAAACACAGATGGTTCTTCTATTCCCAAATGTTTGATTCCAGGACTAAGAGGCGGTTATATTTTCCCTAAATGGAATAAAATAAATGTATCCGAGCAATGGAATGGTAAAATATCAAAGCTATTGTCATTGTCAGTCATTAACTAGGCCCTGTTCTATAGCACGGCTCTGAAGCATGCGCTCATTCTGGTCTCATTTGCGTCATCTTTATCTTTCATGCTCAACCTCTTGTCTGATGTGTTCGTTCCATTTCAACTAAACTCAGTTTCGGAAATCAATGGAGAAATAAAACTCTCTCAAGATTTATTTTACGTTGCTGAATGTGTTTGACGGTTCACTTGGAAGTTAATTGTTTTAAACCCTCTGTAGAAAGAAACATTCATCTTCCGCGACCGGTTAAAATAAACGTATCCGTCCCTAACAAATGCTGGAAAAAGACGAAGTTAAGAACCGTGATTTGAAGTTTATATTCTCATTTCTGTTATCCCAGTAAACGTGGTTCCTGGGGGAAAATAATGAATATATAGTATAAACATATTAATAGAGATGGAGATGAGTTTACACTGCGTCCATCCGTTTGTCTTCTTTATAAAATAAACGTGTGCTCGCAGCCGGAGGCGAGGAGACGTGTGAGAGGTTGTGACGGATGACCTGTTGATTTTAATCCTCAGTAATTGTGGTGAACTTTCTCTGACCCAACGCAAAAAACACACATCAGAGAGAAACACAGACCCGACGCAACACAGATACACAAACACATCACAAACATCATCATCATCATCGCATTTTTCATACTACACACCCATGTATGTACTTCGCTGTTATCTTTACCTTTTGAGTTTCTTATGTTTTCTTTTGAGGTCTTGCGAGTTTCTTAGAGACGGTTTGGGCAAATTGAATTTAAAAAATATAATAAATTTTTTTTTTAGATTTAGTAAGCACACCTAAAACTATTTTTTTGTAATTTATGAATCTAAATGTTTTATAAATAGACAGTAGAAACATTAAACATGTTATTGGCTCAGACAAATTTTTTTTAAACCGACTGGTAAAAAAATTGGCATGAATGAAGTCACATCCTGATCATGCACACTTAATAGTGCAGTACAGATTAGTTTTGTAGGCAAGACGACTTAAACCGAGACTAAGACAAGCCTCAGACAAGAGGGTGTCAAGGCCGAGACAAGACCAAGACCAGCACAAAACACCCAAAAATAGTTTTTGTGTGATATACTGTGCCGAAATGTGTATGTTTGGCATTTTCACCCACATACTGCCACATATTACATTTCTATAAAATATTACTATTTAAATTTTACATCCATACAGATTAAAGATGTTAACAAATAAAGCACACAATGCACCAACTCTTTGGTGAAGTTTCCACAGTTGTGCTCTTGAAATAAACCCAGACCCCACTTTGTCTGAGACCAAAGACAGTCAAGACCAAGACAAGTCCAAGACGATCAAAAAATGATCTTGAGACCGGTCATGAGCGCTACAACACTATAGTGAAGGAAATGGGATAGTCTTTGTTCTCTTGGCCAATCTTGGCTCTGGATTGTTTGCACGCATTCTTTTCTAAAGCAGATCCTGGTGTCTGTTGATATGATGAGAGCGTGTTACACACGTGTTGTGGGTTAGATGTGTGCGAGATCTCTGGAGAACTATATAAACCTGTATATTACCTGAGCTGAGACAGGATAAGGTTTTATGGAAGCAGCTGTTTCTCATATGGAGTCGAGCAGGTGGAATATAAAGACAAGCTGTTGACGACTTCTGTCAAACCTCCTGCCGGGTTTTATGGGAAGGGGCTGTCGTGGACTTCCGAATTCCTGCTTTCTATAGTGCTCCTCAGGGAAAAGAGCAACTGTTTGAGAACAACGTACAACTTCTGCACGCTTTGCTGATGATAAAGAACTGCAACAATAGAGAATAATAAAGTAACGAGAGAGAGAGAGAGACAGACCCTTGCCTTTAATATAAAACAGCAGAGAGACAGTGAGGTTTATTTTTCGTTATTAATATTATTCTGATTATTTTCGTCAGATATTTAGTTTTATATATTGACCCCAAACAGTTTTATTGTATGTTGTTTTGAAGTGTTTCCTACACAACTCCTACATAGTTATTTTCATCTCTTGTATGCCCAGTATTCTCATAAAATACGTGAATTACATTCAAATTTCATAAAATATTTGTTAATTTGCTAAGCAGCCTTCCACATTTTTTGTGTGGGTGTGACTACGTGTGTGGATTCACAGTTTTTGTGCATGTGTGGTTTCTTGTGTGTGTGTGTGTGTGTGTGTGTGTGTGTGTGTGTGTGTGTGTGTGTGTGTGTGTGTGTGTGTGTGTGTGTGTGTGTGTGTGTGTGTGTGTGTGTGTGTGTGTGTGTGTGCCTGCACGTGTGTGTGTGTGTGTGTGTGTGTGTGTGTGTGTGTGTGTGCGTGTGCGTGTGCGCGTGCGTGTGTGTGTGTGTGAGTCAAGCATCAGTGAGAGCAGAAGTCTCTTATCACAGAGAATCTCTCTGGCTCTTTTTTCTCTCCGGTCGACGGGTCACAGTCATTTTGCCGTCTGATGGATCTCCATTAGGCTCGAGCTCCTCCAGATGTGTGTGATTGTCATGAAATAGAGTTCAGACATCAGGGTTTATTATTAGAGGTTATAAATGATGTAAACTCTCTCCACAACTGAAGAATAACAAAGATCACAATCATCTTGAAATGACCACAACATCCAACAGGTCAAGAACCAAAATACATCCATACAGCCGAACACTGACTGTGACATGTGTTTAATTCTCAAAAACAATGTGAGACACAGTAGAGACGCCTGAGTTTGATTTCATCTCACTGATGTTTGTGTCATTGTGATTTGCTGAATATGCTTCTTTGTAAAGGAATGTGTGTATCCGTCAATATTTCTTGTGGAAAAGCCGAAATAATGTCAGGAGGTTTCTGGGAATCAGTGTGTGAATGTTTATGGACCAACTGTGTCATATCAATAACATATAAAAACAATTCTCACTAGACTATTCCTAATATAAATAAAACCTAACCACTATTCTCTCTCATCCATAAAACAGTAATATTCATTTTCAACAATCTTTTTGTTGGCGTAATATTGTTTGAATGAATATTGCTTGTGTAACCACTAAAAAGCTCGTCGTATTGATTTATGTAATATGAAATAGTGTTTATAAAACTCCCAAAGCACCACAAGTTCTTTCAATCCATTGAAGTGTGTTCATGAAATGCTATTTTATGGTTATAAAAAAAAAGTAGGAATTGAAACCTCTGTGCTGTTGTATTTGTGTGGTTATTTCAGGGTATTAAATGATAAAACAGTGTTATTTTTCTATTCATACATTCATACTTTAACAACAACAAATATGTAGAAATAATAATATTAGAGTCCATACATCAGTCATCCTGTGTTAGCCTGTTACATTATACCTAGAATTGAAGATTTCTTCTTCTTTCTCTCCTTCTGGATTTACAGTTGAGTAACATTTCATTCTATCTCATACATTTGTGTTCTGCTGTCAAGGTCATCTTGATAAATTGTAGATTTACAGCACATTCAGACTGCAGAATAAGATAAACCTTCAGCCTCTAATCTCATCTTGACCTCGGTCATTTCATATAGTACTAACTTTGAATCCCTATTCCTATTTGTTATCACATAACACAAACTAACAATTACAATATTTCTATAGCATTCATTCATCAAAGATTTATAAATGCTTTAAGATATGTTTTGACATTTTTATTTGTTATCAAATAGAATCGTATTGAAAAATCCATTTCAAAGTTTGGTTTTATACAGAATAACTGAGACTCGTTCTATCACATGTTAATTCTTGGGTGTTTATCATCTGTCCTCTCATACAACATATACACTTTGGTTATGAGCTCACGCACAAGCACGCACACACATGCACACACACACACACACACACACACACACACACACACACACACACACACACACACACACACACGACAGTGTCTTAGTTTGTTTGTCCTTCACTGCGGCTCTGACATCACATCAACCATTCGATCCTTTCGTTTTTGTGTTTTCTGCCCGTTTGACCGTGTGATTTATTTTCAGCTCTATTGTTATATCACACTGTCACACCAGAAACGCTTTAGAAAACACACACGTCACTTGAAGATGACGAGAGGAAAAGGATTGTTTTCAAGAAACCTAGCACGAGTGAAGAATTTCAATGAAAACGTCAAGAGTATTTCTCTGAGCAAAGTCAAAGTAACCCGAGTGAAAAATGGGTGTTTATCAGAGGATGAGTTCAGCAGGGAGACTGTTTAAAGTTTGGCAGGTGGAGAATATTTGAAGAATGTGGTATCTAAACATGCTCGTGTTTGTAGAATATGACCTGTATTGTAAGCATCTTGTTGTCAGTTTGCTCAAATAAAGATTTCTCATCTATAAACACATCAGGCCTCATGTGGACATGTTAGTTTCTGCTGTGATTTATGTTCCACGATGAGATGTTGGTCGTGTTTCAATGTTTCGAATCAGTTTTTCCAGCGATGATCTCAATAATCTGTTAAACATGATGTGATAATTCAGTCGTTTATTTTCATTGATGATGTTTGTGTGTCGTCCGCAGGTTTCAACGTGGAGACTATCACATCGATGTCTGTATAAATGACTATCTGGACGTGTACTGCCCGCACTATGAGGACTCCGTGCCGGAGGAGAGGACGGAACGTTACGTTCTTTACATGGTGAATTATGACGGTTACAGCACGTGTGATCACACGGCTAAAGGTTTCAAACGCTGGGAGTGCAACCGTCCTCATTCACCCAACGGCCCGCTCAAGTTCTCCGAGAAGTTTCAACTCTTCACGCCATTCTCCCTGGGCTTTGAGTTTCGACCGGGCCGCGAGTATTATTACATATGTGAGTATGACATCATGACACATCACTCATTTACACTGAAGAATACTCACAAATATATTATTTTATTAGTACTTTAATGAATAAATATCATGTTTAACGTGCGTAATATGTAAGTATTCTATAGCATTGTTAACAAAGTAAATGTACACTGGTAAACATTTAAAGCAGATCAAAACTTTGGACCAAAGTTTCAAAAATATGGTTCTAATAAACTTTAAGATGATTTAAGACATTTTTTGATTTACACTCAATATGTTGTTTGACATATTGATTGTGATTTGTGTTATTGTATTTATTACAAACATCATGGTTAAACAGTTACTTCTGTAATACTATTGCTATTTTGGGGTGACTGTTTTTTATTACATAAATTTTATTTGTTTCAAACATTATTATGAATGACAAATGTTCTCCCAGGGTTTATACATCTGATGAGATTCTACACCCCTCTCCGACAGAAAACTTAAATTAAAAATCTTGAAAAGGATAACTACAACTAAGAACAATCAGTAAAATGACTAAAGTAACTGAAGAGCTTACATTCTGTTGATAAAATATAAATTTGGTTTAAAAAAAAAAGTTTGATCTAATCACAAATTTTTGATGTTTGGAATCTTGATTTTGTAATCCAGATTACATGTAATCTGTAAATATTGTAGAAAAACATTGAATAAAGTAGTTCCATTGCTCTAATGTAATTTCATCTAATCCTAAAGAAACTATATGTCTCACGCTGTATTGTGTCCGTTACTGAATGAAGTAGATTAAAATCCACATTACAAGGACAGCGGATGAAGGCCAGAAATCAATATGAATCAATATTCTTTGGAGGAAAATAAACTTGGCTTATTTTGCTAGAAGGACACCTGTCTGCAAGGTCAGGTGAAATGACAGCAAACCTCATTAGTTTTCACTGGGCTCCTACAGGACCTTCATATCTCGGCAGTGTCTTGAGGACGTCTTACATTGACAGGCATTATTATGGGTTTGACTGACACCACAATCTCTCATTCACAACCTAACATCTGTCCGTCTGAGTCTGCAGGATTTATCCACTTTGTCAGACAGATGTTGCAACATCATAATAACTAAACGCCACCACAGTCATGTCATTTCAAAGCGAATATCTGAGCCGGTGCGAAGATTAAACACCTCAGAATGTCAGAACGTTCTGTCAGGTGCGTTACAGTCATTAAAGATTCAATTCATCCGTCAAGACTTGAGATTAAATATAATATCATTTGAGAAGCATTTAATATCTTGAGCTTGACACCACTCGTGTCATGATCACATTGTTGAGCCGATTGGAATTTTGGAATGGTTAGAGAAAGTTGAATAAGTCATCTGAACATCTAAAAACTGTTTAATAGAAAAGTTAGAATGACATCTCCTTTATTGCAAGAATGACAAATAGACATTTTGATTTTAGAGTATACTGAATCCACAACTCCAGCTGGTAATGTACAGATAAATGGAAATGTGTTTTGTAAAGATCTTTTATATGTTTTGTTGAATGTTTGAAAGATCTCTTTCGTCGTGAGTGAAGGTTCTGGAGAAGATGGAGATGTTTCTCTGAATCATGTCTGAAGACTGACAGCTCATCTGAAGTGTTTGTGAAGGAGTTTTATCAGATAGGTCCGATTCCAGTCATTTCTCTAACAGAGACATCGACTGACATTATCAGACTGACTGTCACTTACTGCTTAATAGAAACTTCAGTCCTCATGCTTTTAGAAAGTCCTTTTATAGTTTTGGGAAGCCAAGTGTTTATGTTGCTTTTTACAACGAAATAAAAAGAATAAGGTGGGAATCTAACAGCTGAAACACAGTTCATCATATTTTTTATTTTATTTTCCATCAACTAGATGAAAAATAATCTGGGTTTGAATGTATTGGATGAGAAATTTCATCATAGAGTCCATATTGACCTTTGAATGCAAACTGGAAGAATCTTAGCTAAATCTAAGACCTTGTCGAGATCTCTTTTGAAACTCTAAGGAGGACATTCCTGACTCTTTTCTGGTGAGACATGTCTGAGACTCAGATGAGACTAGGGAAAAAGTTTCCAGTTGCTCATCATGCATTCTCATTGAGGTCTCAGGAGAAATAACTGAGATAGAGTATCAAAGACATCCCATGTATGAATTTGGTTTTTATGGGTTCCAGTTTCTAGGTAGGTTTGATGTGAAACACATATGCAGGTTATTGAAGACATTGTGCTTTTGTCTCTTACTTGTGATGTTTTATACATCAGACACTCAAGCTCTTATCTGAGACACACACACGCACACACAGGTTTTGTTTTGTAATTCCATTTTCTTTCTCTTTGGCTCTTACGAAGGCAGCGGCCTTAGAAAAACACAGGAATGAGTTTAGAATCCTTCACATCTGTAATCCATTCAGCTGAATATACAGTATAAACAGTGTGCACATGGGTCAAAGGTCAGGACACACAGCTCACCCCCCAACACCACAAACTGCTGAAGACAGCAGCTTTTTCCAATATTGTGAATTTAAAAATGAATTTTAATCTCTCAAGGTCTCCAAATCTAATATCACAGGAGAGAGAGAATGAAAGTGTAAATCACAGCATGTGCTTCAACTGAAAGAAAATTGTGATTTACAGCCCAGAACGCAAACACAGAGACAAACCAAAAATAAAAATGCATGTCTTTATAATAATTACTTTATTTTTATTCCAGTCTAGTATTTAAAGGATGATATTTGGGGTTCTATTACCCCATCAATAACACAGTTTATCTCCACTGCACCACTACACATAGATGGATGTGATGCGGTTACCATGGTAACGGCAAGCATCCTCTTTCATTCACACAGAGATGCAGATGAGCGAAGTGACAAAACACTTTGGTTATTATGGTTCTGTATGAATTTCATCTGGACGTGTGTCAGACATTATCAGCCCTTTGAGAAATGAAATGCGTGTTCTGGACTCTTGTTTTGTTTCGTCTGATCTTCTTCTCCGTCCTTTGGGCTTCAACACTTCCCGACTGCCTGCTGTTTTTCTTTTCCTGTGCGTGTGACTGTAACGTTCAATGGCACACGGCCCGGACCTGAACGCCTGCCCGTCCGCCCGTCTAACAGACAGCATGTAACAGTCATTGAGAAACGCTGCCAGGGCTCATCTCATCACACACAGGAGAGAGAGAGAGAGAGAGAGAGAGAGAGAGAGAGAGAGAGAGATAACGAGGGGGTTGGAAGTTGTGTTATGCTATGAGTGTGGGGTCATCTTGCCAGAGGCTTCGAACTTCTGGAGATGATCTTACTGTCTGTGATGATTCTCATCATATGCTTTCATGAACTCATGAGAATCAGTAAACAATTATTAAATAAAAATAATCTTTAACAAATGTCTAATCACAGACATTTCAAAATATATACATAATACCCTGTACACCTAAAAAAAGTTTCGTTGACAAATTAATATTTCAAATATCCAAATATCAACTTAATTTTTTGAATTCGATGTGTTTTATTTAATGGTCATTTGAAAATGAAAATAAAAAACACAGTATCTTCTAAGCATCTCAGTTCCGAAACTCAACACACATGAACACATGTCTGAGATCAAGCTGTGGGTGACATTCGCTGATGTCTCGGTGTTGATGTTAGTGAGTTTGTTTTGTGGTTTCTAATGTGTTCTGGCTGTTGGTAAGTGAAGTGTATTGGATGGTGGTTATTTAAAAACTGAAGTTTAACACAGACGGTTTCATTAGATGACTCATAGTGACAATAACAACAGTGATATTTACCTGAACACACACACACGCACCCACACACACTTGATGTCTGCTGATGCTGTAAGTGAAGGCTGTTTATACATAAGGGTAAATGGAGAAGACATTGAGGAAATGAGAGCTGTATCTCCGTTCATCAGTGTATTAACTCATAAATGCTAGATTCACAATCACAAATCAGATTCTTATTAAATCACACGTGAGTTCCGAGAAATGAACGCACATTTCTATGAAACCGTTACAGAACACAATGTAAACCTGTATACCTATAATGTATACCTTTTTGATTTATATAGGGATTGTTCAACTCCTGTAATTTAGCATTCAATTTTAGGTGGAAAATGTTTGACCCCCTTCATTTGTAAATTTCTAAAATGTGTTGACTTTGCTGGAATGAACTAATGTCTCTGTTCTTTTGTGTTCTTAGCGTCTATGATCACAGAGACGGGCAGAAGATCTTGTCTCAAGCTGAAAGTTTTCGTGAGACCACCGAGTAAGTGTCATTCATTTGAGATTTTCATTATTCTCAGGCTGAACCTTTCATGGACGTTAATGGCATAGGATGCTTCTGTGTGTGATGTCACAAGCTTTCTGTTGACTGGCAGGTGCTGATTGATCACTAACATGATTGGCTTACAGTCTCTTTTCATTTCTTCTGTTTTTGTAGATGGCTGCGAGAAAACCATAGGTGTTCATGACCGTGTTTTTGTCGATAATGACCGAGTAGACAATGCATTAGAACCAAGAGGTCAGTATGGCTCACCTGTGTTTGTGTGTTTCATCTCTCTCTGGATCACATGAGCATGTTTAACATAACGCCTCTAGACTCACGCTAGTTCATTTATGCATGAAGTATAAATAATCATAGAGCCGAAGGCTGCCGGACAACATCTTAACCTTGCGGGGGACCAATAAAGTGACCGGAAACAGGTCACGTGACCTTCCTGTAAGCAAAAGAGTTTGGCCTCTCTCCTTTCTTCCGGCTGAGATTCATGAATTCAGTTGTCACGCTGTATGAATAAATGCATGTATGCTGCCTGCAGATCCAGCAAATGGATAAACACATGATGTTTCCGAGCCAAATGAGCATTTGGCTTTCCAAGGTGTCTCATTTAATAACACCAAGCTTGTTTTGGCTTGCTCTTTCATTTTACCCGTTACATTCAGACACACTCAACATATGTCCAATGCACGGCTTGCTATAGTAAGTGCCAATGTTGCTAGAATGACAAAAATCAACCAACCAATTACGCACGCAGGTTTGGTCGGTGTCTTCTGTGTTGTGAGTTTACTGACCTGATTATATTTTATATTCCTTAACCTTGCAGAAACATTTCTCCATTTATTTTGTATCATTCGGTCCTCTCTCTCTCTCTCTCTCTCTCTCTCTCTCTCTCTCTCTCTCTCTGGTCTCTCTCTGGTCTCTCTCTGGTCTCTCTCTCTCTCTCTCTCTCTCTCTCTGGTCTCTCTCTGGTGTCTCTCTGGTCTCTCTCTGGTGTCTCTCTGGTCTCTCTCTGGTCTCTCTCTGGTCTCTCTCTGGTCTCTCTCTCTCTCTCTCTCTCTCTCTCTCTCTGGTGTCTCTCTGGTCTCTCTCTCTCTCTGGTGTCTCTCTGGTCTCTCTCTCTCTCTGGTCTCTCTCTGGTCTCTCTGGTCTCTCTCTCTCTCTCTCTCTCTCTCTCTCTCTCTCTCTCTCTCTCTCTCTCTCTCTCTCTCTCTGTCTGTTCTGCTGTGTCATGGTGAAGTCATTGATTTATTAGTGCAGATAGCCGACAGCCGACAGTTTCTGTCTGGAAACTCTCCTGTCCTCCCGAGCATGTTTATCTTACTCCCGGAGCATCCAGGCTGTCCCAATGTCCTCTGACACCTCACGCCTGTCGCTGATGATAACTACACAATAATAAACCTGACACAATCTTGCATTCTTATTATTCTAACACTGATCTCAACTCCATTGTAGAAGTATCAAAAGTAGGGCTGTGAAAGAATATCCAGTATAAGAGTTTGTGTAAATATAGTATATTTCTTAAACATATTAAGAAAAATATTCAGATGTATATTTGAATTTTGAAAATATTATATAAACATCTATTATTGCATTATATATCTGCTTTAAATATATGCATGTATGTGTATTAATCACCATGAATCATAATGCCCTAATTTAAACATTCCTCATTTGAAGATACATCAACCTATGAAGCGAAAAGCTTTTACGACTGGAAAAAATCAATTGTGAAATAGAGAAAATATCTGCGGCATGAAGATGATCTTAAATTAAGTTGGCAGATCATTTTTCTTAATCATGCAAACATTTATTTAAATAGGTATTTTGCGCTTTTGTATCATAATTCCTGGACAAAAGTTTTGAAATCCTTACAATTCACCCTTATGAATGTATTTATGTGGAGCACAAAAGTAAGAACACAGAGTTAAAAGTCATGATCATTTTCTGTGTTTTTTAGATGACACGAGTCATGAAGCAGAACCCTCTCGGAGCGACGTGTCCGGTTCAGGACGTCCAGATGTACCTGCGCGGTCTCTTCTGGCTCTCCTGCTGTTCTGCGTCTCCGTGTTTCTCACCTCCTAGCCCCTCGATCACCTGGCCCAAAACACCAGCGGCCCGACGCTGAGGAGTCCAGAGAGCTTTGAGATTTAGCAGGAACACTTTAATTATGCTTTTATTTTCATTTGCGAATATTTAAGAGGTCTTTGGCTGTCTTTAAGAAAAGTTGATTAAAAGATGAAATGCAGATCACCCCTTTGAGAAATGGACTGTGATTACGGCGGTCGCAGGGGATTGGGCGGTTGGGAGGAAAGAGGTTTTTCTTTGGGCACGTCGGGAGCTAGTCCCTGTTTTGTTGGCAATTGAGTGTTAAACGCTTCCTCTTGATGGTTTATAGGCGAGTGTCACATAGAACAGATGTAAGAATCAAACCGTAACTGTGTTCTCTGCTGTTAGAGGTACATATACAAAGACTTTTGCCTTTATATACGTCGTCTGCCTTCTCTTAACAAACTGCAGAATTCATCCGCAGGTTCAGCATCTGCAATCCCTCACAATCCGCCTCCTTACATGACATCATTTCCCTTGATTCAGAGGAACGTTCAAGAGACTTATCTTACATCACGCCACCAAAATACATCAATTTTATACTTACTGCGACATAAATTTCTATATTTTTCCTATGACCTTTTATCAATCCATGTGAGGGATCATGGCGATTCTTCCCATGACTGTTTCCAACTCTAATAGGAACCAAATATCAAAAGGGGCTTCACATTTCTTTGGGTGGGAGAGTGAAAACAAGCCTTATTATGTACGAGATACTAATATC
Source organism: Triplophysa yarkandensis (assembly GCA_033220385.1). NCBI lineage: Eukaryota > Metazoa > Chordata > Actinopteri > Cypriniformes > Nemacheilidae > Triplophysa > Triplophysa yarkandensis. Next base: position 4,060,929 of record CM065660.1, read on the forward strand.
CCTAAAAGCGTTTCAAACTTGGCGCTTGGGGAAAACCATGATCTTTTATTTCATGACTGCATGTGTATAATCAGAGCAATTCTGACCAGTTTAATATGCTGAACGCAATACATTAGCACTCGACTCTCGAGCCGCGAGCTCCACTTTAACAGCCTTATAAATGACAGACCTATCTGGATTATATTTCAACCCCAACAATGAACAAAAATCATATTTTGCTTAAAGAGTGATGCCTGCCCACGTTAAAATTCCCTGTAGTATTCTTTAGTATTTGCTACGTAAACTGAAATCAAATGTGTAAATACTATAGTATTTATAACAGTTCATTTACATGATGTTATAACGATATGAGGTACAATGAAGTACACTTAAGTATGTTTTCGTGTGGCTAATTTTAGGATCAATTTTTTGCACTCCAACTTGACCCAATTCTATTGTTTTTTTATCAAAAATGCAAAATAGATAATGTCCTAAAACAGGCTTCAGTTTTTAATGCAAAACATATTTTTTTGGTTGTGGGGTAAGGTAATCCATATCCTGATTTCGAAGAATAGACTGAACCTCTTGTGTTTGTGAAGCAGCAGGTGAAGAAGAGTGTTTTGCTTTTTATTAGAATGAAGAATAATGAGGATAATGGTTTCTGCCTTCTTTAACAGTCAATAGATGTGTTCTGTTTGTTTCGGCTTGTTTTCAGCAGCTTGACCTTAAAACCAACAGAACAGAACCGGAGGAATTAAACCACATGTGCTGCGTTTTCACGGTTTACAGCTGAAACCATGAAAACCCTTTTGAAAATCAGCTCGAGTTGTATTTGTATCATTTGTACTCAGATTATTACCATGATTACCACGCTTTTACACACTATGAACTGAGAAACAGGAATCAGCGTATTAAATGGATACTGTGTATCCTTAGCATGTGAAAAATATAACATGATAGTGTTAGAATACTATTTGTTTTTTGTACCTTTCTGAAGGACAAGGAAATCTAGACACTTCATTATTAATTATGTTATTACTTAATTATAATTCAACACCATTGTCATTATGTTACTATGGATATCACATGAAATGTTCTGATCAATGTGTTGTACATAATGTAGTTTGATATTAAGATATTAATTTGATTCATGTGTTTTCTTAAAGAGTGAGAATATTTCAACAGCCAATAAGAGGCCATCTTTGAACTTTTAGAGCCAATAGGACGGCCTCGATTTCACATCGCGTTGTAATGTTACGTCAAACGTTTCTCATCATCATGTGAATCAGAAGACGACTGACAGTGCGGTTTGGTGTTTTATTTTATTGGAGAGAAGCGGCATGTGCATGGACTTAATAGTGAAAAACATGTTAAATAAAGACTTCATTTGACTGTTTCACTTCTTTTTTTCTCAACATGTTTGTAAACGTTTAGAATCTGTGTTCACTCCACATGTGTGTGTGTGTGTGTTTGATCAATTCACTGAAATAAACCAACGTGATGCGTGACACTAGTACTTTTGCACTTTTTTAAAGAGATAAACAGCACTTCTTTATTTCACTGCAAAAACTTCTAAGGTTTTTATATTTTTTTCATTTTAGGTTATTCTGTAAACTAATGTGTTTAGGGTTCTTCAAGTTCATTGTATTTTTCTGTCAACAGACTGAGCATTATTCAGAATTTACCATTCAACTTATTTTCATTTCACAAATAAAAATGAAATATTTCACTTTCAGAGATTTTTTTTACTTGATTTTCATTCAAGCATCAACTTAGTCTCAGATGTCTCTTCTAAAAAAGGAGAAATAAAAAACACAAAAAGTATGGACTTGTATGTAAAGTAGTCCGGATTTGACTAAATCTGATAAGAAATGTTTGAGTTTATATTATGATCTTCAATAATGTTGACTTGATTTCAAAATGATATTAAAGTAAAATACTAAGTTGCAGCTCACAACAATTCAGGTCACAATAAATTACAATGACATTATTTATGTTTTCCTTTTTGTTGTTTAAAAATTGTTGAAAAGACACTACACTTACAACTTTGAAATTAATTTTAATTCTTTTTTAGCTGTAATCTTCAAATTCTGAATGATGATGCAATTTCATGTCTCAGTATTGTTGGGCCTCATGTTTAGTAGCGTTTGTGAAGAAATGAAACACAATTATTAAAATGTGCTAGTGTGTGTGTGTGGGGGGTGTCCAGTCCCCCCTCTACATCTGATGACACTGGTTTCACAAGTTTCGCATCTCTGGTGCTGTACTGTATTTGCTTTTCTCCCGACTGTGCAAACAGGAACAATCTTTTGAATATAAAAGAAAATAAAAAATACAAGGGATGTATTTGTATATACACGTGTCTGAGCAACTACAAATAACAACAAATAAAAAACCATTGCTTGGCTTTATTAGTGTGTTCTTGTTTTAACTCAAAACATTATAAGCTGTTTTTAATCACTTTTAAAAATTTTGCAATGAAATATCAACAGTCGTATTAGTGCTTTATCTTTTGGTATTTGCTTTATTATCACATTTATTAACATGTTAAATGATAATGCTTAAGCACATACAACACATCAGCTTAACCTTAACTTGAATTGAACTATTATTCAATAAGTTCATAGTTTTTCCCTCAATAAATGTCTTTAATTTAATATCAAACAATATTACATGAGATGAAGTAGTCAGAGTTATCATGTTTTTTGTTTTAAAGCAACAATAATAGCATCCTGCTGTTATAAAGTTTCCAGGATTATATTTCTGTCCATGTTTTGTATGAAGTAAATAAAACATTTTCTCTCAGCGTCACATGACCAGAGCATATCTGAGAATATGAAGATTAATGTTGTTGATCTTTTGTCCATTGGTGAAGATGAACAAGGTTAAACTGGTTTGTGTGGACTGATGACATCATTAGGTCCTGCGAGAGCCTCTGACCGCGGGTCATAAATTGGACTGTAATGATTTTGTCGTTTCATTCAGACAATAACTCTCCGGCACACAGTTTTATTTGACTCTTGATTTATGCCTTTAATACTTTGATGGCAAAAATAGTTTAACTCCCGTACGTAATGATTCAGCCAATGAAATATTGGCACAATTCATTTTCCTTTTTCAGATTTAATTAGATTATTTTATAAGGCGATCCATCAGCATTGTGTAGATTAAAAGTGCTTGCTGAGAACTCACTGAGTGCAATGTGTTGTACAGTTGACTTGAGAAATAAATGTTGCTTGAATTATTCATGAGATTTGCAAAAGAAGAATATTTTTATTCAGTTATAAAAGACAGCTCATCTCTCATCATAAATGAACCTGTATCTGTAAAGTATAATGTATAAAACAATAGATGATTTCATATAAACAAACATTTGCCAATTTTATTATAAAAAACATTTGTTAGTTTTATAAAGGATTTCTGCTCCAATACAAATTCACATCAGATGTAAAGACAAACTATTTTACCCAATTTTTTATTATGTGATTTATATCTGTTTGTCTGTTATGCCATACTCTTGTGAATGTTTGCAAACAATTAACAATAAGATTGTGTTGACGATAAGATTATTTATTTATGCAACCTAACAAAGAAAAAATATATCCAAATAAATTAGTATTATTAATTTGGTTAATCCATGATGAGCAAACATAATTTTGCCTTAATATGTAAGATTATTTTTTATATTTAGATATACACACAACATGCACATGTACTAAAAAGAGAACCTAATCAAATAGGAAAACTTCAGCTCAAGTATACTTCATTATTCGAAGAATCTCTGAAGGATGTTTATTTCAAATAAACCTAGATTTCTCTGTCAATATTTTTCTGGGAAGTGTATAAAAAGTAGTCTGCACATTCACTCATGGGTAGTTTAGATGTAGTATACTTGAATCCAATAATTGTTTTATAATTGATGTCTTGACATTGGCTGTTAATGATACTTCTCATCCTGAGCATTCACATGTAAAGGTTTGAAATGATGTGGTAGTATTGGAATGAGATTTTTCGTTTCATGATACAGTGAAGATTTCTGTTACACGGGCTCTAGAAACTCATTTAAGAACACATAGAAGAATAATGTGTGACTAAGCTCTATAAAGTCCTGGCATCGGTGAGCTGAATGCTGAACGCTTCAGAAGATTACTGCACATTACACAACACTCACAACATTCATTTGCTTTACTTTCAAGCAAAACTGACCTTCAAAGACTTTTATCAAGCGTATCATCACAGCATGGCATCAAACCAAATCTCCACCCTGACTTATGGTCATATTTGTGTCTGGCGAATTGAAAGAAATCAGATTGTGAAAAGGAATTTAGGAGCCAATGCCTTGAGAACTTAACATCTCAAGACTGAAGAAAACTGTAAGATGACTTAAAAAGAAATGTTTCATCATCCACTGTCAGCTACTCAGTCAGTTCTGGCAAGAAAACTCAAGTTTATCATCATTCATCATCTGAAAACACAACAAATCAAGCATCGTCACATCCTTTATGAAGAACTCGTCCGACGAATGGTTTTAAGCAAAGATCAACAGATATCAATTCAAGTTCATTTCTAATGTTTGAACAGTTTCACATTGTTCCAGTGCAGACATTCAACCACATGTTACAAAACAAAAAAAATGGTATAGTGAAAAAGTGAAAAGAAATCATAGAGCAAAGGAAAAGTATAAAACCAAATGCAATGCATTATACTGCAGAATCATCCTTATCCAGAATTTAAGTGTTTGTTTAAATAATATATATTTGTCTACTTATAAACCCAAAGACATTACATACATAAATGTACTGTATAATTCAGATATATTTGTATAAATAAATTTAGGTTTACTGTAATTTAATTTATATGAAATTATTTATAACATTTATAATATATACATTTTTCTTAAATAAATATTCTGGATGTAATTAATCGTGATTAGTTAAAGATTCTGTACATACAGAATCATTTTAACAGCTTTATCACCTGTATTACACAAGTCACAGCGACTCTGTGATATCATAACTAAGTTAAAGGGATGAAATAAATTGTATTTAGTTAACTGTTCAAAAGCATTGAAAACATTGAGACCATACCCTCAAACAATCTATAAGTCCAATCCAAAGGGATAGCTAAGAACTCAAAAACTTGCAAAGATGTTTAGTCTCTCAATCCAGTCTTCTAGGCTATACAACCTAGGGGAAGACTACAAATTTTGCTTTGTCCAAAAGACCATTGACACATTTTACAAGACACAAAAGGTCATTGCAAAAGAGACTGGCTGTTCACAGAGCTCTGTGTCCAAGCACATTTATAGAGAGGTGATGGGGAAAAAAAGATCTGGTAGGAAAAAAGTGTCCTAGCAATAGGGATAACCATACCCTGGAGAATATTGTGCAACAAAACCTATTTAAAATTGTGGGGGAGATCTGCAAAGAGTGGACTGCAGCTGGAGACGGTGCTTCAAGAACCCCTACACACAGACGTGTGCAGTACATGGGTTTCAGCTGTCAAGCCACTCTTGAAAAACAGACAGCGTCAGAAACATCTCGCCTGGACTAAAGACAAATAGAACTGGACTGCTGCTAAGTCGTCCCAAGTTATGTTTTGGGTTGAAAGTGTATTTTGCAGTTCCTTTTGAAATCAGGGTCTCAGAGTCTGGGGGAAGAGAGGAGAGACACAAGATCCATGTTGCATCAAGTCCTTTGTGACGTTTCCACAGCCAGTGATGGTTTGACTTGGCCACTTTGTTTTCTGTGGTCCAAGGTCAATGCAACTGTATTCCAGTTTTAGAGCACTTCATGCTTCGTGATGCTGACCAACTTAATGGAGATGCAGCTTTCATTTTCCAAAAGGACTTTGCCCCTGCACATAGTGCCAACCCCACCAATGCCTGCTTTGGGGCCATGCTATCCTGGTTCTCCATGGCCAGCAAAGTTGCCTGACTATGGGGTATGTCGAAGAGGAAGATGCGATTTGCCAGACACAACAATGCAGAAGAGCTGAAGACCACTATCAGAGCAACCGGGCACTCGTAACACCTGAACAGTGCCACAGACTGGAATTATGGACTTCATGACACGCAATTCAGGTAAAATGAGTGCCAACTAAGTATTGAGTGCTGTACATGCACAAACTTTTTATTTGGTCAAGACATCTAAAAATCCTTTCTTTTTATTGGTCTTAAATAATTGGGGGTTTTCACTAGTTGTCAGTTACAATGATCAAAATAAAATAAAAAAAACACTTGAAATCTATCCGTCTATGTGGAATGAATGTAAACATTATAGAAGTATAGCTTCTTGAATAACATTAGTTAAATAAGATATTCTAATTATTTGACCCGCACATGTATATGATAAGACACAAACAGTAAACTGTGATCATGAATATTGTTTTACATGTTTTTTAAGGTCATTAGACTTATTTTTTTCTATTTTGTGGGTGAAGGGATATTTTCAGAATGTTTCTGATTAAGCAATTTAAATAATGCTCATTGTCAGGGTCATGAACACACAAATGTTTTGTTTGATCTGTATAGGGTTTGCTGAATTTTTACGTTGAGTAAAACTTTCTGGATAAATCGGGACAAGATGGAGCTTTGTTGTGCATCATCTGTGATTAAGGGTTCTTACATACACAAATTTAAAATCATATGATATTGTTTGTGTAGTTTCCATGACGCTGTAAGATTCAAGACCAATACGCCTAAAACACAACTCCTTACCAAAAAAGACAAAGGCAGAGCAATGAAGAACATTTGTGTGCTCATCACATCTTCCATCAGCTCATGACTCACCTCTTAGACTCTCAGATGCGGTTGTCATGACAGTGGTATGTCTCCTGCACGTGACGTGATGGACAGAAAAACATTTCAGTCTATCAGGGTTTATTATTTCACAAGCAGGTGAAGCACTCAAGGTTTTGTCCGTGGAGCTCTCTGAGTGCTCGCTAATGAATTCTCAAGTGTTTTTAAAGAGTTTGGTGTGTGTCTGTACCTGTGGAGGCCCGAGGAAACCTTTCAGAGGTCCATCTGTTCAATCAAAGCTAATGAAAATCTAAAGTAATAAGCTTTTTGGAAATCACAGATGATTAATAGGAAACATTTTTAGAGCTAAAGCATCATTATTGCTTTTGTTCACACAAACCCTTTCAGCATGGAAATCCTCCAACCACCCATAACACCGTAGCAACCACACAGCAATGCCCTAGCAACCACATCAAGAGTTTAAAACCATTTTAGAAAGTGAATAACAAAAAATGATCGTATAACAATATACAATTATAAAAAAATGCAGAAATAAAACTCAGATTGTGCAATTGCATGATACAAAATATATAAAATGATTTTGAATAATAAAATGAACAAGAGTTCAGTTGGGTTTGTACTTCGCTTGTCTCAGCTCTTCTCTAAACATTCATCATGAAGGTTGTATTTTTGAGGATGTTTGAATCCTGCTCCGTTCTATTGGCTTTAACAAACCCTCCTCACACTGAAGTTGCCTCTGGCACAACATGGGTCAACTTCAAAAGACGACTTGTGCTGTGAGGAGAAACATGCTGGAGACAGAAGAAACAGGAAGAAAAAGCGAAAAGACTATACAGGAGGTCAGAAGACACCAAAAACGTGAAGGACAGACCAATAAGTGTGAGATCTAACACACATCTTCAAGAAGGCTTCGTGTGATAACGTATCACATATCATAGATGAGAAACAACCTATCAATTGAATTTTCATTTCATCTCATTAATTTCTAAGTGAGAAACAATTACAAACTCATGATGAAGTTCATTTAGTGTTTAATGTCTGGATCAGGTGTTTAGAGGTTGATGAAAATTAATTGTTGGTAGATACTGAGAGCAGATCCAGTTCCCCTCAATAACAGATATGCTTTCATACATTCTAACTTCAAACTGCTTACATATCAATAAGTCTAAACCTATCCTGGCTCGCGTCTCCATGAGTCTAAACCTCAGCAGAGCTCCTCCATGAGTCTAAACCTCAGCCGAGCTCCTCCATGAGTCTAAACCTCAGGCGGTTGTCGTCTCCATGAGTCTAAACCTCAGGTGGTTCTCGTCTCCATGAATCTTAACCTCAGGCGGTTCTCGTCTCCATGAGTCTAAACCTCAGCCAAGCTCCTCCATGAGTCTTAACCTCAGCCGAGCTCCTCCATGAGTCTAAACCTCAGGCAGTTCTCGTCTCCATGAGTCTAAACCTCAGCCTAGCTTCTCCATGAGTCTAAACTTCAGCAGAGCTCCTCCATGAGTCTAATCCTCAGCCGAGCTCCTCCATGAGTCTAAACTTCAGCCGAGCTCCTCCATGAGTCTAAACCTCAGCCGAGCTCCTCCATGAGTCTTAACCTCAGCTGGGCTCCTCCATGAGTCTAAACCTCAGCCAAGCTCCTCCATGAGTCTAATCCTCAGCCGAGCTCCTCCATGAGTCTAAACTTCCGCAGAGCTCCTCCATGAGTCTAATCCTCAGCCGAGCTCCTCCATGAGTCTAAACCTCAGGCAGTTCTCGTCTCCATGAGTCTAAACCTCAGCCTAGCTTCTCCATGAGTCTAAACTTCAGCCGAGCTCCTCCATGAGTCTAAACCTCAGCCTAGCTCCTCCATGAGTCTAAACTTCAGCAGAGCTCCTCCATGAGTCTAATCCTCAGCCGAGCTCCTCCATGAGTCTAAACTTCCGCAGAGCTCCTCCATGAGTCTAATCCTCAGCCGAGCTCCTCCATAAGTCTAATCCTCAGCCGAGCTCCTCCATGAGTCTAAACCTCAGGCGGTTCTCGTCTCCATGAGTTTAAACCTCAGCCTAGCTCCTCCATGAGTCTAAACTTCAGCAGAACTCCTCCTTGAGTCTAAACCTCAGCAGAGCTCCTCCATGGGTCTAAAACTTCGGCGGTTTTCATATCAATGAGTGTAAACCTCAGTCGACTCGCGTCTCCATGAGTCTAAACCTCAGCCGAGCTTCTCCACGAGTTTAAACCTCAAGCGCACTCGTCTCAATGAGTATAAACCCCATCCGACTGACGTCTCAATGAGTCTAATCCTCTGCCGGCTCGCATCTCAATGAGTCTAAACCTCATCCGGATCATGTCTGCACGAGTCTAAAAGTAACAAGTAGTAAGGCGAAGCATCTGATTTCTGCCAGTGGCTGTTGTGCTTGGTAAAGCACTTTATTATATGTAATGAAAAACATCTTTAAACAATTTAACACTCATGTGTCAGACCCTCCGAAACATGAGGTGACAGATGAGAGGAAAGCTCTGAACATGTGCTTGTAAAATGTCAAACACATTCTTTTTAACCAGCCATTCAGGGCAATTTTCCATCTGTTGACATAAATGTGTTACAATTATTATAAAACCTTTTTTACTAAATGAGGAACAAAAGAAATAGGAAGAATTTTCAGTATTGCAAAAGAACTTCCCGTACTTAGTTCAAGCTCGAAATAATCATTATTTTTGTTGCTCACATGATTGCTTTTGCATTTGAACGAGTTTACATTTGCTTCTCATCAATTAATGCTTCCAGAACATGCAGCATTTTTGAACTTTCATAGCTTTTATTATAATTTTTTTCTAATATACCTTTTCATTGATGTGATAGTGAAATGTCTGTTGTATAACATCCTCCTAATGCAGAATCTGAGATGAAGATCCATGTGTGTTGAATATTGTGAACGGCGGGAATATGTGTGTGTAGGACAGAACATTAACTCATGGAAACTGGAGTCTATAGTAATCCCTGGACATTAACAGAGTTTCTACACAAACTGTTTCCACTTCAGCCTTTGCTTTCCCAGAATATGTCAATGGTCATTAAGAATGAATGAAAGATTAAAACCTCTACTGCTTCCAATCCTCTGATGAAATACAAGATTTCAAAACTGTGGTTGACTTCCAAAGAAAGATTTCTTTCATTGACAGAAAAGGACCGATCCCAAACCTAACATTTAAACAGACTCCAGAGACACAGAACATAAGATTTTCTTATCTGGAAACTTCTGATGAAGTCTTATCTGTGTCCCAGAGTCGGACATCTCACAAAAATCACCATTGGAGTTTCAGACGAGATCTCAACAATGTCTCAAACTGAGCACAGATTTATAAAGCGTGCAATCAAAAGTCACTATTATTGAAGATTTCAATATGAACCTTTCTCATCAAATTGAATCGAATCCAGATTTTTGTCCCTTTACAATATACATTTTTTTAACAAGGTCTCGTGTGACTGAAGGACATTCAAGGACACCTTGAGAAAATGCTCCAGTTTCTAGACCTAGAAAGGAAGATGTGATGGAATTCAAATAAAAGTGTAATGTTCTAGGCGAATTCTTGTTTTCTCTTTAATGATCGTCTATATTCTTCATCTGTATTGAGTCATCGTCTGTGTTTCCATCATCAGTCCTGTGATTTATAACATTGAAAGGTTCTTTCCACAGGTCTGAAATGAACGGCACACTCCACAATTAAATCTCTCTCTCCTTCTCTTCCTGTGCACTTTTCCATGAATTGAGAACGAGACCGGGTTGTTTCCAGGATTTTCATGAATATATTTTCACTGGCGCTGAAGTTGTCCAGCTGAAATTAGCCGTGAATAAAATGTGCTGAATATTATGGACCACATCCGAGCCAAGAAAGACAGTTGGTCTGAAAGTCCAGATCTCTCTCAAAGCAAGCAAACTCCGAGCCGCTGGTTCGTGCCAGAACCTCCAGCTTGTGGAGTCATGAAATGAGAGAAAACTCAGAGGTCAGCTGTGAATTCAATCTCAAACCAAAGCTCAGATGACTGTTTCCTCCATTTACACTTTCTGAGGTGTGATACATGATTCATATCTAAATGATCACTTCTACTGTACAAAAGCTTGGAGTCGCTTACAGGTTCTGTTCTGTGCTAGAGTGTGTACTTCAGGACCTACAGGAAATAACACAATTAAAATAATTTCTTCTTTCTAAACGATTTACTCAGATTAGTCATCGCTTGCAGCTTCTTAACTTGTTAAGCATCACTGTTCTGTCAGTGGACTCAAAAATAGAAAAGTAAATTGTAATCTAATCATGACAACCATAACCATAAAGGTCTAAAACGAATCTTTCCAGTTTAATATAATTTATAATTTTAGATCTTAAACAAAAAGTGTCATTTTTTGAATAGATTACTAACTTAAACACGTGGCGTAATGGTTGGAGAGTTTAACTCCTAGGGTTGTGGGTTCAAGTATCGGGACAGCAATACCATGACTTAAGTGCCCTTGAGTACGGCACCGAACACATTTGAAACATTTTTTGCCAGGACAAGTCAATAATTTTTTTAACTTATCAAATCATTTTTAAACTAATCAAATAGTAAAACCAAAAATGGCCATTACTTCCTCATTAGAAACTAAATTTTAAAGCTTTCAACAACAAAATGTATTTATTATTTTATAAGTCTATTTTATACAAATAATATTTTGTGCAAAACCCCCTATAACAACAACAATTGAAAGGCTTTTTTCCAAAACGGATAAGCGCCAAATTAAAAAAATGTTCTCATGCAATTTTGTTGTGTATTGAACCTATTCTCTGCTCTATCAATGTTTCATGCCAAATCACTTTATTTTCTTGTTTAAAATGTGCTGCATTTTTCCAAAACGCCATAAATCCTGAACTTGTTTTCAGCCTAAATTCGATATGTCCTCTCGACCAATCATAATTTGTTCAATGCAAATCAATGCAATGCAAATGCCAACACATGCTTTAACACTTTTGATGGCCTGGATGAGATGGATATGGAAAACTGCACATTTGCATTTATTTGGTTTATTTTAATTTATAATAAGAGTTCCTGATATCTTACATTTCATGTTATGTAGTTTTTTTTATAAGACATAAACCAACATTTTTAAAACAAAAAAGGAAGTATTTGTAGCGATTTGTTAAAACTACAATATTGTTGTCTTAATTATCAATCATTGTTTAACATGATCAGTCTGAGCCAACAGACAATTAAAACTGGATTAATCGATTATGAAAAACGTCGTTTTTGGGAAAACTACTAAAATGCATTGATCTCCTTTTTAAAAGAGCTCTTCAATTACACATTACAACTGCTAAATGTGACCAGGGAATAGATAATACCCCAACATCACACAAGTAACTAAAGTCATCCTGTTAGATCCCTTTCTTCTAAATATGCTAAAATGCATGCTGGGAACTTTTAAACAACAGTTGTAAATGTGAAAAATGTCTGCACAGAATATTATCATGATAATCCATATAGCGTGAGATCAAAAATCCCAAAATATCCATTGTTATACATTGTTTGTTGAAATGCATATTATTCTGCCGGTATTAAAAGTTTGTGTTTAAAGGAATGTATAATGCATCTGAGGAAAGTCATGCTCATGTTCACCTGACATACACCCACAAAGAACCCAGTCCTCATTGATCCTCTGACCTGAAGTCACAGGAGAATTGCATGCTTTGATACTGCGACTTTTAGCCATGCTGTAATGACAGAAGAGAAGATTAGAAGCATTTGGAAAATCTTAATTCTTTTTCTAATTATCTTTTGGCCTGTACGGTGGACAGTATGGTTTCCCTTAGGAATGATTATTTGGACCGCAGCTGGAGTGATCTACAGTAGAGTTTGATGGAGGACGGCCAAAACCTCAAGCGCAAATAGCAAGCAAGTGGAAGGTGCAGTTTCTTTGAAAAGAATGAAATGTGCTGTGTAGCCCAGCGTCCATGAGCTGATGAGAAACAGCAGACGCTCTCCACATCCTCCACATTTTTATAATTTACAATAGAAATGCATTCTGCGCCAATACAAGAACAGTTTGTTCTTACTGTTAAAAGGCTTGCTTGAAACTTCTGCTATATGTTAAATTCTTATATGGTGCTGAATTTAAAGTGCTCATAGGCAGATCAAGATTGAGGATTTACACTAACTTGTGTTCATTTTGCAGATTTTTTTTATGTGTAACAGTTCAAAAACATAACACAAATGGAATCAAATCTGATCACGTCTGATCGGAAAACATTTTATAAATCATGATGTTTATATTAATTGATTTGAAAGTCCTTCATTGACCATCTCATCCTCTGCTTGTTATATTGTGTCAAATTTATTTTAATGATCCTGAAAATATCATATATGATGATGAAGACGTACAAAGCAATAACACTCACAGGAGATGAAAGGTGTTTTTTAGTTGATTGTAATGTCTCAATTGATTTGAAAAACAGATGGTTTTTCATAAATCATTTTTTCCTAGATAATATGAGTCAAACTCTAGTTGTTTTTATTAAATAATAAAACTTTAATAATACAACTAATTAACACGCTACAACAAAATAAAATACATTTTTAAAATAACATAAAGATAAAATAAACTCAATTATTATTGACATCAAAAGTCCATAAAATTTCGTTCAAATATTTAAACGGTATGAGATTTTTGTTGTGATGAGGCTGAAAATGCAATGATCTGATCTGATCTGATCACACATGTGCCTGATCATGTAATACACAAAACTCTTATCTTAAAAATTAAGAAATGTGTGATGGGGAAGGTCAGAGATAGTCTCAGACCTGCAACATAAACATCAGATGAATATATCTGTTTTCAAGACTTAAGAAGAGGTTTGTGCCAAAAACAAGACCTCTTGAACCAACGATGGACCTTACTGGATGATCTGATTTGTGAAACTCTAGCTTTTAATTTTTATTTTATGACATAATGATGAAGAATTTTAAACAGCATTTTTTCTGTCTGTGTGGATAATATGATGTCGATGTACAGAGTGAAAAACCGTACACAGATGACTCCAATGAGTTTAGAAATCAAAGATTGTGTGAATGAATGAATTTGTTTAGAAGAGGCCACAGAGGTTTCATTTCATCTTGATTTCATTCCCGAAGAAACACAACTCTTAAAAACTTCTGTGCAGCAGATGTAGGAGGAGAAACGGAAAATTCCTCATGACAACATTCTGCATTGAATTAGATGATACAATTTAACCCAGAAAAACAAAACTAACCTATGATAAAACCTTCATATTCTAGTTATTGCGGGAAACAATCAGAGAGGAACCAACATGATTTTCCGTGGAAAAATAAGAACATAAACAACACTTTTGTCAATTGAAACAGGAGAAAAGTTCATCTTAATTAAATCCAAATCTGTTTTATGCAAATTTAAGTAATGATTGGAAAATTCTGGGTTTCATTTCCATAGTCAGTATTAAATTGTAGATCATGCACATCACATTATATCTCTAATGAGCTTCACAAATCTAATGAGATTTCCATCACAAGCGGATGATTGCTTAACAAATACAATCACATATTCAGCATTCATGGTCAAAAGGTTAAAGTTGGCTGAGAAGGACGTACCAAGGTGAATTCACTGCTTTCACCTCTGTTATGATAAACACAGCCTCACAAAACTCTAAGAAATCAAGGCACCTTTACCCATCAATGTCAACATATCCAAATGTAAAGTAATGCCTCCAGGTTTGACATAGAAGTATAGGCTTTAGAAGTGTGACCTCAGCAGCAGAAACATAACATGAACACATGAGTGATTTACGGATCTGATGTGAAATTACCTTCATGAATAACACAAATACATTCTCACAATTACACAAGAAGAGGGTGGAGATTTATTCAGGATGTCATTATTATAATGTGCTGTACGAATACTGTAAATCAGTGTATTGTACACATGAAAACACAAAACACAAATGTTTCTGTTTTCATTGTTTATTTTTCTATCTACTGAACATATTTTAAAGGAAAACTTAACAGAGAAGTAAAATAAATAATAGTCACATTAATAATGCATTAATAATGCAACATATAAATTTCATGCATCTGGCAGTTCATAGTGAACATTTTATTCTGTACGTCTGATAACTGGAATCAAACCCATTTAAACAACATTACCATACTTCTACTCACAATACTATTAGGACACTTGAAACATATTATTCAGTTGATAATACATATATTCTTCAAAGAAATATCCTGTTTGTGTATCAATCTGTAAGATCTTGATAAGTCTCGGGGGAGCTTGTGAAGTATCCTAGCAACATACATCAGCTCTTACTGACCTGTCAATCATTTTGGCTCAACAGA
This sequence comes from Triplophysa yarkandensis, assembly GCA_033220385.1. NCBI lineage: Eukaryota > Metazoa > Chordata > Actinopteri > Cypriniformes > Nemacheilidae > Triplophysa > Triplophysa yarkandensis. The sequence goes on from CM065660.1 coordinate 4,076,021, forward strand.
TTAAACACATGATAGTTAAGTGAACACTGTATTTACTGTCTATTGTTTCTTTGTTTCATGGATCTCATACACAACTCCGATAGAGACGTTTGTGAGATTTCTGACAAGTTTTCACAGGAGAAACATCTCAGACGCAGATGGGATTTAAACAAGTTCCATTGACATAAATCACATCTCATTTGTCTCACACATCAATCATCAATTGTCTTTTTTTCCATGACTTCTAAATTTGTTGACCGCGCGGCCTACTGATCCAAAGTCACACAGATGTACATAATGAGATCTGAATGAGACAACACTGAGCTCCACCCGTCTCTCTGTCCGTCTACCCTGTGGGTGTGCTCAGAAAGTGCATGCCAATACACACACATGCACACACAAATTGTTGCTATATTTATGTTTTTATTCCGGGTTAAGTAGTTAAATGAACAGCTGCTGGTGTGTGTTGCATAAATGTCATTTCTAAATGTCCTCTTCATTCATCTTCCATCAACATTCTGCATTTAAATGTCACCGTTATCCCTCAATGCAGAACACATGGTCTTGAGATGTCTCGACAGGTTTGGAAACATCGCTGTGGGCTCTTTCTCTTAAGTCATGAGTGAAAGAAATAAACAGATGCTCTGTTTTATATTATCAACATAATAGTAAATAGTAAAATACTACAGTAAATACAAGAAAGTATAGTGACTTGTATCCAATTATATTATATTATACTACAGTTTATCAACCCTCAATAGTAAATACTGTAGTATACATGAACAATACTATGATAACATATTTTAATATAATACAGTGGTACAGTTTATAGTTTACTATAGTTAATTTTAAAGTAAACAACTGTATGTACTACACAAAATAGTTGTTGAAACTATTGCGTTTATATACTGTATGTATATATTTAAAATTATACTATGAAACTATAATATAATATGATAAACATAAAATTGTTCCATGGTTTTTCAAATAAGGATATGTGTCTCAAGACAACTGTATGTGTCATATTCGCCTATATTTTACAGTGATGCGATATGTGCTTTAGGGATCAAATGCCAAATAAAGATATTATAAATAAAAACAAGAGCACATGAACACAGAAGAGTTTGGGGTGAGAGAGATCAGGATGGTTCCACTGATGGAGCGAGACTGAAAGTGAACAGGACAGATCAGTGAACAGTAAATGGATACATGACAGAAAGCTGACGGTGTGAGACACGAGAGGTCTGGACAGAAATCAATAACACAACTGTTTCATTTATTCACATGTTATTATAATATTCATTTCTTGCAGCTGAGAGAGGCTGTGTTTATCTGTGTGGTGTGAGATCCCACTTTGAATATATTTGACAGACACAAGGTGATGTGATTTCAAAATAACACCAGTGGGACACATGTGTCCATTGTGACATTTCTCTTGGAGAAGATCAGAAAATGTGAACGGTATTAAAGCTTGTTCTGGTGTTGAGAGAGTGGAAGGTGAAGACAGATGTCAGTCATGAAGTATTGGAGTTTGATACCTGTCACTATTTTAATTTATGTGCGTTTCAAGTTTTTGAAATCAGTTTTGTTTGAAACATAGAATAAGCAATCATGTTGTTATAAAGATAGCTAATCTGACTGTTTTTTAAAAAGTGTTTAAGTGAATAAATCTGATTTTCTTCAATCATCAGATGATCTATTGTGTGTGTGAGCGAAATTGAAGTGTGATATTAAATAAAGTGTCTCTAAAGTTCTCGTTAAGTCTGTCAGGGCTTCGTTCTTCAATTGAAATAGATGAGGCATCAACTCCTTGAGTGATCTGTGACAGAATTGAATTGGGAGCTTTTCACCTCATTTACCGCGGTCGAATCCAGATGAGACGAAGTCGAGCGCTCGCGTTTCGCTCCCTGCATTCTGATGTGCGCATCACCCTTCAAATGAACTCATGAGAGGTTCACCAAAGTGATTGGGGAATGAATCAACCTTGTCAGGGGCCAAGAAGTGTTTGTTTGTGTGTGTGTTTCTTGGATTCTCTCACCACCTCACATGAATGAATACACATGTCTGACAATTACAGAATTTTGTTCCTGTAGATTTCAAAGATCGAGATTTACGTTTTAAGAAGGATTCTATGTCAGGGAAATGTTATTTTCCACTAAACTTGAATTTTCTCCCAATAGGATCAAACAAGCAACATTACTTGCATTATGGCCAATTATTTAGTATATCTAATCATATTCTCACACTTAGTTGGATATGACATGTGCACTTTAACACACATGTGATATTAAACAACAGAGACATATTTGACATAAGTATAAATGCTTCGTTAAAATAAATGTAATATACTGTATATAATGTTAAATGGATACATATTTTAGATTGGTGGCCCTCACAAAGGGTCCAACATATCTGGGGGTTCATGGATAAGTTTGAAACCCCTGATTTACGCTACGTATGTAACTTATTGTTTGTATTCTTTCAGAATCAGGACACTATTAAAGTATTTCTCACTCTTAGAGACTCACCTTGTAAAACTTAGAAGACACATGACTTTAGCGCTCGAGCTGTTTTGGCTCTTTGCTGGTTTCACATGAAGCGCAACACGCTGTGGCCATATGCTGCTCCAGGTGGATGAGGTATCCAGGCAACAGCAGGAGCGTTTCCTCTCAAATGAGTCTCAGTCGCTCCGACCAGCAGAACAATAAACTCATCAGCTGTTCTCCAAAGACACAACACCACTGTAAACCACAGAAAAAGACATTCAGAAATTTTAAACAACAGAGACATACACCAAGTCAAGTGACAAGATTACATTTATGTGTTTGTGTTGATTCGATGCATCTTTGTATCTGCTTCTGCTTGTTAATATGATAAATCTCAAATGACATATCTAAAATGTCTCAATTATTTCTCATAGACATCCATGAGATAAAATCAAGAGAAATTTTAAATCTCATCTGTGTCTCAGAGATTCCTTATGAGAAATAGAGCTCACAGACAAGCTTTCTCCATTGGAGAAATCTCAAAAATGTCTCAAACTTAGTTGATATTTATCAAGTCTGCAATCGACATTGAAGATCTTAATACGAAGAAATACATTTCTCGTCAAATGTTCTCCAATAATCCAGATTATTTTACATTAATTTACACCTCCATACTCCACATGTGTTTCTGACCCTTATAGACCTGCAGCAATGTTTGGAGAAACATCTGTCACAACGTTGATAGGTAAATGAAACAAGACCGAGATCTCCATCAAATCTCATGAGCCGAAAAAGAGAAACATCTGGGGAGAGATCCGAATGTTGGACAGAGAGCACTGGTAGAACATCGGCTCACATAAAAAGCTCTCATTACTGACTAATAATGAGCTGTCAATTCAACCGCTTGATGTTCACATCCAGAAAATAACAAGGCCTTTCAGCATTCGGCTGGAAAAATCTTTCATGACACTTACTTAATACTACGGGTTTTACCCCATCTGCAGGATCTGGGTCTCATTTTTGGAGGAACTGAAAACAGCGGAGGAAGTCTTTAGGAGCGATCGAGCCACAAATATGCGGAGGGCTGCTTTTAGGATCTCGGGACGGAATATACATGGAGCTAAATATGGAAAGCGCAGAAAAGGGCCAGGAATAATGAGGTGCAGCTGGGGTTCAGGTCCCTTGAGATGAAGAGCTAAACGCTGCTGGATGTTATTTGAGTTATTAGAGTCATTTCATTCTGAAAAACACATCAAAACGACGTTCTCCTCCTGCACCTCCCGCACCTTCATTACTGTGGGCCGCCGGTGGAAAGCTGATCTCCAGAAGAGCGTCTGCTGGTGAAGGAGCTGAAGAACATCTGTGTGTGTGGGGTTCATGATTAATAGTAGAAAGGTGAGGAGAGGTGACACCTTTGGCTCGCTCCGTCTTAATGGTGAACATGAGCTATTCTCAACGGTTCCTTCACAAGACCTTTAGCTTCCCAAGAGGGATGATCACAAAGACACAAACATCTAATGAGGCGAAGACTGGAGCCCGGGTTCAGCTTGATCAAAACCTCCCATACAAACTTTCTGGGACGAGGCTGGTCAACCCTGAACATAAGAAACATGAAATCCTGTTGGAACATTCCGGCACATTTTGATCAAAAGTTCAACTTGACTACAAAACATTACTCAGAAGGACTCAAAATTCATCTCATATTAAGTGGAAATGTCAAACACTGTCCGATAATGCAATAATGTTAAAGTTCTCTAAAAATCCAGAACCTTAACAAAAGATAAACGATTAAAGTAACACTTAAAGTCTTATAGCGATTGAGTCAAAGTCGGTTTTTATGAATGTGATGGTTGTATAAGTGTGTCATGTTGGATCTGAATCAACATCGGCGTATGCAGAATCAAGTCTACATAAACAGAATGCAAGAAATATTAACACTAGGCCTTTTTTCGGAAAGCTGTTCTTTTCAAATACAAACATAGAAGAGGTCATTTTCAGGAAAAGTAATGTGTCCACGCATATGTTTGTATAATAGAAAGGCTATAGCTTTACCTCATCCTCTTTAAGCTAGAGGAAATGGCTTTTGTGCTCCAACAGACAAGACACACATTCTACAGCGTCCAGCATCTGTTGACAAGCTTGACTCGCTTCCATTATTGGCTCAGAGCTTAGCCGAGGAAACTCAATCTAACTTGGCGGAGATTCAGGACGTATTTCCTGCTCGATTCTTTCCCACAGAACAATGTGCTCTTAATTAAACAGGCTAACAAGAAAGATACAGTGAAAGAGGGCCATCTTCTCCTAATGACAGCCTGATCTTTCCATCCATCTGTCACTCACTCCTTATATACCTGAAGACAATCATATTCCTTTACAGACGGCAGAGTTCGGGCAAAGGATCGTGGGTAATAGGTGCCCTGCTGGGACAGAAGAGAAAAATAGAGCCGTTTATTCTGTACGTATGAATGAAGACCCGGGTCATTGGCCGGGGCATGATGTGCATCGCCCCTGCGGTGCTTCACCAGACCAAACTAATGACAGAAATGGGAATCCAGTAAGATATAATGAGTTTATTCTCTTGCTCTTTTATGGATTAACTTAGTCTTTTTTCAGCACTCGCAGACATTTGTGTTGCTCGCTTGAACGACGATGACACAATCTGCCGCTTCCAAAGTGTTTCATGTCAGACCTAACAACACAAGATGTACATTCTACATGTCTAAACTGAGGTATCCAAAAGGACAATTATTTTAAAAGATTGCATAATTTTAAATGATTGTTACGTGCGTCATGCATACATTAACATTTATTTTATGAGCGTTAAACTAAATTGTTAAGTAATGTTAAGCGCATATAGAATTGCATTTTGATGCATGCAAAAGTGTAGTTTAGTGCACAGGAAGGTACGGCTTATGCACATTTTATGCAAAAAAGTGCAGTTTAGCACAGGTAAAAGTACAATTTACGCAAATTAAAAAAACTCTGGGTGTAAGGATGGGGTCGAAAGCAGAAGGCAAGCAAGAGAAGCTGATCCAAGCGCAGTAAAACAGGTTTCAATAAAGTAAATAAAAAGAAAACAAGGGAATCCATAAACCAGGACTCTACAGAAATCCAATTCCACACACTCACATTCTATGACAAACAAGGAACAAGAAAAACACAAGGGCTTAAGTACACGAGGACAAATGAGGTAACACGACACACCTGTGAGACAATCGGGACAGAATCAAGGATCACAAAAGAGACAAACCAAGTCCAAACTAACAGTGGAACATGTAAAAGCGCATTTTAGTTCTTGTGAACTGGAGTGCATTTTTATATACGTTAAAGTAACTGTTGTAAATGTAAATGTGCGTACACTTTTTGGTTTGGAGCATGTTCAATTGATGATGCATGCAAAAGTGCAGTTCATTGCATGTAAAAGTATCTTTCATGCATGTTCAATTAAACTGGGGTGCATGTTAAAGTTTCCCTTCGATACATGCAAATGTGCATTTTTGTTGCATGTAAAACTACATTTTATGCATGTTAAAGTAAACTGTGGGGCAGGTAAATATGCATTTAGGTTCTTGTAAACTAAAGTGCATTGTTATATGTGTTAAAGTAAACTGTGGTGCTTGTTAAAGTATAAAGTGCCGTTTAGGGCATGTACAATTGCATTTGGCTCAGTTCGTGTAATATACATTTTATGCATGTTAATGTAAATTTCGGGCATGTTAAAATCAGTTTAATAGTGCAGTATAGCACAAGTTAAATTGCATTTTTAAGCATGCAAAAGTGCAGTTCAGTGCATGCAGAAGTAAACTGTGGTGCATGTACAAGTACATTTAAAGTGCAGTTCAGTGCATGCAGAAGTAAACTGTGGTGCATGTAAAAGTGCATTTAAAAGTGCAGTTTAGGGCATGCAGAAGTGAACTGTGGTGCATGTAAAAGTGCATTTTAAAGTGCAGTTCAATGCATGCAGAAGTAAACTGTGGTGCATGTAAAAGTGCATTTAAAAGTGCAACTTAGGGCATGCAGAAGTAAACTGTGGTGCATCTAAGAGTGCATTTAAAAGTGCAGCTTAGGGCATGGACAACTGCATTTTGATGAATGCAAAGGTGCAGTTTAGTCTGTGTCAAAGTACATTTTATGCATGGAGAACTGTGGGGTTGCAGTTAAGTGCATTAAAAAGTTCAGTGACGTGCATGTGAAAGTGAAGTTCAGTGCATGTTAAACCAAAGAAATCTTTCCACAACAGCTTGTTCAACAATTGGTGAATCTCAAACATGTGATGAGCAGACAATGTGCTTCATCAATCACTTACTGTAAATAAAACAGTGAAGTTCATCTAGTGTCCAAATCAAGAGTCGAGCAGAACTATCTGACAAACTCATTTTCATTAGAAACGTCAGAACACATCTGGCCACCGATGCCGTCTCTCAGCTCTGTTGTCATGAACTGTCAGTTCAAAACGGAACCCTCAGAAACAAATCTCAACACAACCCGAGGTAAAACAGCTGTGGAAAATTGTGATTTCCACGGCGGGTTTGAAAAACACAAATTAATCCATTTGGGGCTCCAGGTGAATATTTGGAAGGTCTTTGAGTCATGCGGTTTCCTGAAGATCTTTTGTGTCTGTGTGTGTTTATGGCCTTAAACGTGTTTATCTGGTTACTAATAAACAGATTATCGTATGTAATATCATCCTTCTGTGTTTATCGGCTTCTTTTTTGTGTCGTGTTCGTCAGCAGGAGATTTAGGACAATGACATCATTATACTGGGATCTGAAGCTTGTGTTCAGCTCAGATGGAGAATCTGACACCGGCTCAGAGAAAGACAAGAAGAGAAAACGCCATGTGGAATGATTTCTCATTTTATAGTTTAGAGGAATCTGTTTTCTCAGAGTATTTTTATTATAATGAAACTTGAATACAGTAAAGTTCTTTATGGGTGTCTTAAAATTGGCAAAAAAAAAAATCTTTTTAAAACCTCAGTCGAGTTCAATTATCTTTACATTTTAGCAAGTTTTCTTGTGAGGGCATTAACATGACAAGCACTTTACATCTACAAATATAGATTTAGTGACAAGGGCATGAATATATTATATTGAATATATAATATTATATGTTTTTTATTGAAACATATCTAGGATTTATCTTAATAATGCATTTGATCTGTTTATAGTCAGAAATACATAAGTAAAAACCTATAGAAGTGACATGTTAAGTATAAATGTTTAATTAAATAGAAACACATTAACATTTAAAAAACAAACCTTTGTACGGCTTCTGAAGTTTAATGAATATAGTTGTTTATGGAGCAATGCACAACCGCATTCAGTCTCTCTCTCTCTCTCTCTCTCTCTCTCTCTCTCTCTCTCTCTCTCTCTCTCTCTCTCTCTCTCTCTCTCTCTCTCTCTCTCTCCCCATCTCTCCCCATCTCTCCCCATCTCTCCCCATCTCTCTCCATCTCTCTCCATCTCTCTCCCCGTCTCTCTCTCCGTCTCTCTCTCTCTCTCTCTCTCTCCCTCCCTCCCTCCTGAGGTCAATATTAGAGACCACACATATGTCAGAGAAAACTGAAGGATGTGTGTTTCAGTGATAAGAACATCAGCAGCTTTTTCACCCGCTGACCTGATCTTTATAAACACTCTCAGAGGAGAAATGAGAACAGGAAGCACAAGAAAGAAAAACACAGCAGTATGAAGAAACCAAACATTTTTCCAAGGTGTTTCCTTAAAAAACAACACATTCAGAGGTCTCGATGTTCCTTGGCACAAAACGTAAAGCGATTTATTATTATGAGATCAAATTTGTTGTTTTTGGCTGCTGGACTAATGCAGAAATCATGAAGGAATGAAAAAGATGCTGTGGTCTCAACCAAACACACCTGTTGATACCAGAAATCTTTACTTTGATAAACTTACTAAGTTGATTTTTAGTGATCATCCTTCTGGCTTTAAGTATATTAAATGATTAGTTTAGTTTAGTCATTTGGGTTTGATGAGCAAATCTCGTTATAACAGGGATGACCGAACACTACCGAGGGTGGAAAGAAGTTTTGTCTTACGTGTTTCGGAAGACTTAAGATTTCATGTTCAGACATAAATCCATCATGTTCACGCTGTACATCGATGACACGCTGATATATTAAACTACATTAATGGAGGAAGAATTTCAACCTGAATAATTCACGTGTGCCGTGTCCGGTGGAGCGTGTTACAAGAATCACTGCATGCTAATCTCATATTTCTCAGGAGCGTGACAGTCATGGATTTTACACCTATTACTCAACCAAAACACTTCCTATCCTTTACACAGCATCATAAATCTGAGCTGACACCACAACATACCTCTGGGATTTTAAAGGAAATTCTTTTATGTTCCTTTCAAACGAGAGCGAGAACACACACTTAAAGGACTCAAAGGAGAGCAACTGGACACTTTGCTTAAGTCTCTTCTTTGTCTCAAATATTTCTCATGAGATAGCATCGGAAATCTTAAAGTCTCCATTAGAGTGTCAGAAGAGATCTTGACGACGTCTCAAACTCAGCTCAGATTTGTAAAGTCTGCATAGAAAAGTCTATATTAGTAAAGGTCTCAATATGAACTCAAACATTTCTCATTTCCTTTTCTCAATCGACGTTGATTTACACCCCCATATTCTTCATGAGTTTATCTTTTTAATTCAGAGACATCGTCGATATTGAAATGAAGCAGCGTCAAATACATTTACATTCACATTTAGGCATTTAGCAGACGCTTTTATCCAAAGCAACTTACAAATAGTCGAGGAGACAATGAAGCGGTAAATAGCCGATACAATAATAGGTGTAGAAGTTCAAATATATCCTGAGCAATAAAAGAGATATCACTAGCCTTAAGGCTGGAGGGAATCCTGAACTCCGTGACATGTTTTGGAAAGTTTGGTGTTGTATGTAGGAAAGACTGATGAGGGGTACACTAAAAAATCTTTGGCCTTGTAAAGTGTATGTAATTGAATAATGAGTGACTGTGATGGGCCAGTGCAAAACTCCAAAGAGAAAAAACAATATAGAAAGCAACAAACGACAGCAAACCTCCAGCACCATTGACTGTGATGGTGACAGATAAAGTCAACATTCATACACTGGGTTGTTTGTTCCCCTGAAGTAATCATAAGTAAATGTTTAGATGATTCGTACAGACCCTAAATCTAATTTACGATTGAAATACACAAAAAATAATACACACGAGATAACATTTCAAAATCACTGATTGACTGTTGATTTATAACATAAAACGTGCAACACATGTACAAATGTTATTCATATTTTATTACAGTTTAAAAAAATGAAAATCCAAGTGTTCAAAGAGGTTTGCAGAAAAACAAGCTTTTAACAGCATTCAAACAAAAGAGCCGAAAGCAGACAATGAAACATTCGCATGTTACTGTCATTTGTTATTATTCAAGTGTTTGTCAGTGTGCCATAAAATCACAATAATGATGAAATGAAATAAAGAGATGAACATAATGTCAGCTGGCAGATCACACAAAAAAAAAACATTTCACAGCATTCTCAAACCCATTTTGAACAACAAAAACATAATTCATGTAATTATTGTAACAAATGTGCCTTAGACAATACTGCAATGACCTTTGAATGTGTGCCAGACACCACTTTCTTTTTCTCTCTCGCACCTGTCAGAGGTAATTCAGTATTTAGAATAATAGAAGTCATTTCTGAACGGATGTACGGTGACATTTTAGTGTAATGACCTTGAACAAATCCTCATATCTAAAGCCAGAATGAACAAATAGTCATTATTTGACATAAACATCTACACACTTTTACAAAAAGTCACATGTGCATTGAAAAAAATGAAACAATTCTGAGTCTTTCGATGTAAAATGATGTCAAATGCATGATTTGATTTCGGTGTGAAATGTTATTTTTTAGATTCACTGAAAGGTTTCTTTAGATTGAGAGAGAGAGAGTAAGATTGTAAAGGGTTATTATGGGAGCGCAGGTCGTGATGGCAGCTGTATTTACTGTTAATGGGTTGTTTAATGGTTGTTAACGTGTTTAGGGAGAAGTCAACTACTTCCTCATGAATTAGTACCGTGACTCAATACGTTAAGGCAGAAAATGCTCTGATAAGACACTAAATGAAAACTTTATGTTCTCACATTGATTTTCTCTCTGTTAATTACTATCTTATTTATAGTCTGTGTTTCTTCACACTTAAGATCCAGAGATGCTGGCGTGGGGCAGAATCATGTCACCTCAATAAAACTCAATAGGAACGATTATCACCCGTCTTATTTACTGCAAGCCTCAAACCAAACCAATCAGCACCAAAATACAATGGATTTAAAAGCCTGTAAGAACACTTCTACAGACAATAAAATAGTCCTGCATTAACTCACAAATCTGGGTTGTAAGCATTGGATTTATTTTCTGTTGTTTAGTGTGTTCTCCGGAGGTCGCATTTGAAAGCAGGACGATGTTGTTTCATTTCTTAGAAAACATTAAAAAAATTTATTTATATCACGTACAAAATAATGATGATAGTTGTAATCTTTCCTTGAAATGTAACGGAAATGTTACAGGCTACGAATGTGACCTCAGACGGACGCAGCTGCTGCCTCCAAGAGCCTGCTGAAGGCCTGATGTGATTCCCGTTTCCATGGTAACAGTGACATCTTTCATTTATCAGGAACACATGATTCTATTAATGTCAGAATCTCAGTGATGTTTCAATTACATTAAAGACATGCAAACCATTCAGAAATGAAACATCTGTTGCCCCTTTCTCCTCAGTGAATATTCTACCTTCAGAAAGATGGAAAATCCTCCCCTATGCAACTAAATTAGGGAATCAAATCAAATGTCTTCATGTTTCTGGGACACATACTAAAATAATACAGATAACAGTTTATTCATCATTAGCAACTATGGCAAAAAGTACATTTCAGGCCCTAAAATTATTTCATTTAAGTTATTACGTTATTTTTTATTGTTTGAGACAACACTATGTTTAATATTGCTAATGAGGAAATATACATACATGTATTTGGCTCACATTTGAATTATAACTTTTAATCTAAGGCAACACAATATCATGCATAAGTTTCTGAGTATGTGTAATCCTGCACTTGAACCCATGACCTTGTGTTGCTCTAAGCACAGAGGCACAGGAAAACTATATACAAATATATACAAAACACACTCAATCTGAGTATTTCTGTGTGTAAATCTATGCTATAGAATCTACAGTGTAAACAACCGTCTAATCGTTTATTAATCTACATTGGGCTCAGAACTGTTCTGTGATCAGTCAAACGCCGGACTCAAACACATCTGGCCGGTCAAACGCCAGTTTAAATGCTTTTGTGAATAAACACATAAATATCACTTAGGGTCAGACGTTCACAGCTGTGGAAAACAGAATGTCTCAAATATGTGAACAAGCTTCCAGATGCATAAAATACACAAGATCAAAATCTGTAAAAAAAGTTTTTTTATTTGCTTTTGTGTGAAGATTTTGGGATGTGAGCTGAAGGTGGTATAATAGTGAAATAGTTACTATCATGATGACATCACTGATCACCGACCTGATGATACACTCTTGTCAACTGCTAACATGTGTGATGGAATACAGACATTAATGAACACAATTTTAATTTTCAAAATAACGTACAGTGGTATATATCAGTGATTTCTGGTGTGTTATAATGTACAATATATGCATTTAATGACAATCATATTTTATTATTGAAATATGAGGATTACAATTCAAAACCGTCAAAACACAATGTACAAAAATAATTGGAAAAATTATTAGAACTGACCGTTACTCGTGAATTAGAGTTTGATCAGTTATTTATTGTTGTTTTTGACTACAGCATTCATTCTCCTATAATGTGTTTTTTATTTTGCCAAACCTCCTAAAATACTCACATGTGAGCATCAGTTTAATTTTCAAACACAGCTATACTACACACATACAAAAAACTTTATTCACCTTAAATAATATATACAGTTTACAGAGATCTGAACAAGCATGTTTATGGAAACTCGGTGAATGAGAGAACATGTCGAGTTGTTTATGGATGAAGGCAGATATCACTTTGAGAGTCTAAGAATCATGTAAACATTCTTGCTATTTCTTCCATAAATTAAAAAAATGCCTGATGGCAAAAATGACAAGTTATCTTTAAGGAATCTCCAAATAACACAACTCCTTAGAGATCTAAGATGAGTTAAAATATCTACAACAAATGGTTCAATGGTCTTTGAATGTGTATGTATGAATTTCATAATGTTGATTGCATTATGAACTTTTGATTTCTCAGTTTAAGACATTGTTGAGATCTCTTCTGACAATCTAATGGAGACATTTGTTGACTCTTTTCGTTCTCAAGGAAACATCTGAGACTCGGAACAGACTTAAGCAGAAGTTTTTATTTGATCTCCATTGAATGTCATTTAAACAATTGAGATATCTGTTGTTCTTCAGTATTTATCGTGTGCATTCCACTGACCTTTCGAGAACCTTTGGTGTCCGGACCCTTTTGGTAAATTTCTCGGAGCATTTCCAGAATATTTCACCTGAAATGAAAGCAAACAGTTGTTATACACAAAATAAATGAAAAACAAATCCAAGCGTTGTGAGAATGACATCATCGCATTCATCCGTCTCTGTACATCTGGCTGTCTGACTTAATATTGAGGTAAACTATCCATCTGTACAGCTTTAAAGAAAGCGCTTTTGTGCTTTAGTGAATGCATTAAACACTTGAAAGAGATGCAGAAAAGAATGCCAAATAAAAAGTGAAAAGAATTCCAGCAAGTCGTCTGTGGTTTCAGAAGAACCCACCACAGTCCTTTGGTTTCTCTCTCAAGGAATATTTGATTCCTCGGGCTTGTGGAAGTTCAGGGATGTGACCTGACGTGGCAGTAAACCGCTTCTGCTGACAGCGTCATGCTGGTGGTCCGCTGGTGCCGGTGGTAAAGAAAATCCCCACAACAGCCAGGAAACCTTACAGGAAAGTAGATTATCCTGATGATGTTGATTAAGATGTTTGTCTGTTTGTTATTTATTTCTTTACGCTTCAATGCATCTGCTATCTGATATTCTTCATGTAAATTATGTTATCACGCTAGATTAGACATGAAATACACAAAAGAATTAGCTCACATCAGGTTTAATTTTATTCAGTTAAAGCAACGTATATGGATTATTTATGACATTTAATCAATTTTCATTCTTGCCAATTCACTCTTAATTCAGGAATTTCAAAAGCGTTCTTTATTCTTTAAGAATATAAACAAGAATAAAAATAAGAATTCTGTCATCATCTACTCACCTTTGAGTTATAACCTTTCTTTTCTCCGATGGATCCAGGAAAAGATATTTTGAAGAATGCTTATAACCAAACAGTTCTTGGGCCCCATTGACTACCTTAGAAGTAAAAATCTTTGGTTCTTCAATTAGATACTTTAAAGAATGAAGAACAAACAAACATTTGACCACTTTTTTTTGTTCCTAATATGGTGCTCATTGAGGTCCGGGAACTGTTGTCACAAGCATTCATCCAAATATCTTTCTCTGTGCACAACCTAACAAAGAAATAGATACAGGTTTGGATCAACCAGTGCCGAGTACTTTATGAAATAATTTAGTTTTGGATGACCTATTACTTTGATTTATTTCTAAATTACAGAGGCATGTCTTTCATAATATCTGCTCGTGTTGTCTTTTGTTTTTACCGTACAGCCTTCAACCCTGTAAATCTTATTTTCAAGTTGATTAGTCTGAATAATGTCACTTTACTGAATCTTCTGGCACACATAAGGAGTCACGTGTTAGATTACAATGATCTTACCCCTCTAGAATCAACACTTGTGGAACTATAATGTCATGTCACAGGTCTTGTTATCTGTGACCCTTGACCTCTGCTCCAGGATTTCTGTTGCTCACGCAGACGTTTGGCATGGATAAGAGAGAAAGAGAGAGGTCAAACAGTTTAAAACAGCTGTAGAATATTTGGCATGATCAAAACAGCCTATGATGAACTATGAGAGGTACTAAACAGGTCATCTATCCGACCCGAGCTGATTCACACACTTCCCTAGAAAAGCAAACGAACAATTCTGAACAGAGATGTATTTACTTTAGACAGATAAAAACCTCACAATGGTGTGATTCTTGATTCTGATGCCTTCCGTTAACCTGTAGGAGTATAATTAAATCCTTACAAACCAGAAAATAGATCAGACACAAAAGATAGTATTTATAGATTTAAAAAAATAAAAAATACACTTTTTACTATCTCTCTCTTTCTTTCTTTCTTTCTTTCTTTCTTTCTTTCTTTCTCTTTCTTTCTTTCTTTCTTTCTTTCTCTTTCTTTCTTTCTTTCTTTCTTTCTTTCTCTCTCTCTTTCTCTCTTTCTTTCTTTCTCTTTCTCTCTTTCTTTCTTTCTTTCTTTCTTTCTCTTTCTCTCTTTCTTTCTTTCTTTCTTTCTCTCTTTCATTCTTTCTCTTTCTCTCTTTCTTTCTTTCTCTTTCTCTCTTTCTTTCTTTCTTTCTCTCTTTCTCTCTCTCTCTCTCTCTCTCTCTCTCTCTCGCTCTCTCTCTCTCTCTCTCTCTCTCTCTCTCTCTCTCTCTCTCTCTCTCTCTCTCTCTCTCTCTCTCTCTCTCTCTCATTGAATGTTGGGATGTGTCCATCATTGTATATAGATGACACTGATGTAGAGTACAGCTGATTGACCTCATTGGATCTTTCTGACCCTGCTCATTTTATAATTCAACTGTTTGCAAAAGAAAAATGGAAACATGTCCATCTGTGTTTGACAGAGTCATGAGGACCAGTAAATGATGACAATAGGATTTTCCGAGCCTTTAATTGTCAAAGATGCAGTTTGTTCAGGTTCATTAGCCTGAATGTAATGATTTTCTCAGAAGATAACCTCTCCAGCATCACTTCACATTAACTGTAATGAGAGCTCGTCTCTCTAATCACCACTGATGTGAAGAACATCTCATCATTATCTCACACTGGCTCCTCCGAGCGCCGCCTCAAGTTTCCTCTCAAATCTAGTTTACGGGTCCAGAGAGGACATAAACTTGCTAGAAATATGACCCACATTTATCACAAAGAAGAATTTAAGGAAATGAAGAAAGAGTCTGTAGGCAACGTTCTTCAGTAAATGGACCTGGAGGATATTTGATCCTCGGATATCCATATGCTCCACGACCACAACGTCTGTTCAGTATCACATCATCACTCCAGAAAAAACAAGATTGCTTTAGTTTATCAAGCATACTCAAGACAATGTTTGAATACACGTTAAGCATACTAATATTAACGTACTAGTAGTATACATAATCCTATTCTTCCCATGCTTGAAACTTGAAAGTGGCCTACGAGTGCATTTTAGTTATAATTTAAATGTAAGAATAGTACACTTTGAGTACACATTTAGTTTACACTTTCTAGGTACAACGTTTATTAGTTCAATACTTTTCGTTTATGAAAAAGTATATTCTCAGTAATCTACTAGTTTCGTCATTTTATAATGCAAGAAAAATGTAAGGTTTGACATCATCACATCAATTTCACATCACACCATGTATCATTTATATTTTATTTTTGCACTTAATAGGCTATGTGTCAGAAGTTATCATAATATCATTTGTTTCCCACATTCGCTTTTTCTCGTTACCACAAACCCACAAACCATCCAGACTGGAGGGAAAAGTCCATGGCATACAGGAGGAAGAAATCCACACTAAAAGAAATGTGATTCCTCTCCGGGCCGAGCAGATAACAAAAGTCAATAAGAGTCCGGCGTCCTGAAAGGCCTCCGGTGATTCACACACTACACACGTTTACATTGCTTGACTTTCTGATTGACATCCACCAAAGAAGCCCTGGGATAGAAGAGAAGGTATAGAGATATCCCATTTAACCACCAACCATAGACACACACATGATCTGTGCGGTATCACTGCACAACAGCCGTATAGCATTACAAAAAGTGCTGTAGTACCACGGTACAGTGAGGATAACACAATGCTGCTTTGATATATATCATGATTCATGACGTTGAGTTGGCCTGGGATTTGAACTTGTGACCTGTTGCTAGCATCAATTTGAAAAAAACTTCATGATAAAATATCGAATTTCTATTTCTATGGTCACTTTATTGGTTTATTGGGTTATTGGTTTATAGACCTGCACATACGCCAATAAAAAGAGAGTTTGATATTAGATTTCTAGGTCTCCTCTACTGAGCAAGTATATGTTAGGGAACATTCAGCAAGTGTGATAAAAATAACTTGAATGGTCTCAGTTTAACCGCTGGAGTCAGGACTGAGATTTGGGACAGACAACAGAAACCTCGGTTTCGATAGCTCTATCGAGTTAGAGACGAACACACTTTTAAAATCACTTTTTTTCTGGAATGGCTCTTGTCAGTTGCGGCAGTCCAACACAAGCACAAGTCTGCTGGGAATCACAGTCATTTTCTCCCAACAAAATGGAATTTGGCCGAGCGACCGGCACAGATCCATCTAACCGAGATCCTTTAACATACAGCACAGCTCTGGTGATATGTCACAGATATCATCATCATCACCAGCACCCCAGAGACAGATCTATGAAATTGACCTGGTCAAATTCCAATATCTCATTTCAACTTTCTCATCTCTATAATGTCATACATTTCACTGGAAAACAACATTGTGATAGAAGCAGCAACGCTCATGTGAGTCTCCGCTATTAACCCGAGTCCTTCACATCCCTAGACGTAAAGCAGCGGTTCATTTCATCCAGCACCAGCGAGGGTAAGTACACAATTTCAATTCACTTCACCGTCTCCATTTTACTTTGCTGAAATTGGCCTCTTTCTGACACGCTGGTCCAGCAGTGAGTAAGAACAGGAATCATTTCACAGTTAGCTTTCCATGCCCGACTTTTTCTCAAGAGCTAGAAAATATTTCTTCATCTACCGGTGTTGCAAGTCACAAATAAAATGAATGAAAAAGAAAACAGAAACTGTTGTGTTTAGATTGTTTTAACTTACCCAGATGGAAGAAGTGCACTACAATACACATATTTAAAGTGGTGTATTCAATAATACAATTTATTTGTTATAAATTTATCTTTAGTACTGTTTAAGATAAAAGTAAAAAGATCAGAGTGTACCCAATTGTGCTCTTTTGAGAAATCATAAAATAAAGACTATAGTTCTAATGTAATTCAAACTTAAAGGCAGGTTGGTTATTTCAGTGATAAGGTGCCCGACTTTGCATTAACAGTTAGAGTTCAACCCAAAAAAATGAAAATAATAATTTTATTCACCCTCTATTCTCACCCGCTGGAAAACCCAAAGGAAATATTTTTTTTAAATGTTGGTGAAAGAAAATCACTCATCATTATTGATTTGCACTGGTTTTGTGTCCGAACAATAGAAGTCAATGGGGACCGATGGGTATTGGTTTCTGACATTTTTCAAAATATCTTTTTTTAATGTAGGTGAGAATAAAGGTTTAAATAGTCCTCATTGTAAATAGTCCTCATGGTGTGGACTATAAAACTACTTTAAGAACACTTGTGCAAGCGTACAAATTATAAATAAATAAAGTGTATTTTAGTATACACATTTGTTTTTGGGTATGATTGTGTCAAATATGTACATTTTCAATTTTTTTCATATAATAATATGGTTAAGTAAATTTGATGAGAGGTTATCCTGAGATCTTTTTGATATTAAAGCAAACATCGCACTGGCTTCGTAATTAAATAACTTTCTCATATTTGTCGTTTTCGTTCACAAAGAGGAGTATCAAAGTATACCTTCATCCTTATACTCGTCGATAAAACAGAATGCAGAATGCTATGTGGAAACACAAAGTAAATATTTGTGTATTTCAGAAGGCCAACACTCTGCCGCAGTTTAAGATGAATTGCTATATTCACAGTTTTTTCGGAGAGATGTGGTCTGTCCGTCGTCACATCGTTCTCTTCTCATCCATCAGTGTCAGGAAACATTGGAAAGTCTTCAGTCTTCGCCTGATCTACATGATCACCCGTGCCAAGACCTTCCCAAGATGTTTCTCTTTTCCTTCCCTTCTGAACGCCGTTGCTCGCTCGATTTTCCTTCCACCTTGATCAAGACACATCCATATGGAGATCTGTGGAGAAATATAAGAGCTCTGTGAGGGCGGGTTTGGGCGATGGATAGAGAAAATGATGAAGCACTATAGAAATGTGTGCTTTGGTAATGTTACTTCAGTGTCCAGCATAGGTTTGATCGGCCGATGAGAGAATGAAATGAATGTTCTGGTGTCACAGGGATAATTTATGGCTCTCAGCAGCTGTATAAATAGGATAATGGCTACTGTCATCTTACTCAGAGATCTACACAAGCACTCAGATTTGTTACTGGGAATTCAGTCTTAGCAATAATGAGCCACGGTTAAATAATTCAAGAGCAGTTTTACATGTAAGCCCATGAATTATTATGAGTCATTGATGATCATCAATCACATTCTAATGACATGCATATATCGAGATGGAGCTGAACTTATTGATATCTCATGCATTTCAATAGATTTCTCAATGCAGATACATCACTTTAAATCTAATCCTTCAAACACAAACATTACGATATCAACTATAATCACAGCGTTCTAAACATGAGAGAATAATATAGATTTAAAGCACAAATTTACATCTTATGTACATGTTACTTAAATGGGTATGAGTAAACACGTCATTGTTATAACTTACAGAAAGTAACATTTTAAAAGTGTTATTTTGGGTACTATAAGGTGTGTGGAATTAGGAAAAAAATAAAGCAACAAATAGAACCAAACGCAAACTCGTTTTACTGATGGGCGCATGTGTTTACATGAAGATTGATGATGACTAATAACTATTAAATACAGTATTAGACAAATTTCTGTTTTGTTGAAATACGTACACATAACTGAATCTTCTCCATCGCTAAGACATGTTTAATTGGAGGGATGCTGCTGTCAATCATGCATGAAAAGCATCAAGTCGTCAAATTAAAGTCCACAGTCAACATAAAGTCCAGTAAATTACATAAAACTAACTTGTAAAATGGTAGAAACATGTATTCACGGATGTGGATTTTCATCTCTTGCCAGATTCAGATGATGAGCGTTGGACTAATGTGCTAAATGATTTGACAAACAGCCACATGGAACAAACACATCGATAACATCTGGGGACTTCCTGACATTCCTAATACACTTATTTAAATCCTCACACAATAGTTATTTTCTCATAAAATCACCAGCAAGAAAAGAAAAGAACACTGGCCTGACGGATGTCTCAGTTTACTATAGTGCTCGGGTCATACTTGTTAATGCTGCTGGCATCCTGAGATGGTTTACTGTGCATCTGAAAAAATAAACATGTAAGAATATCAAATAAATGCTCAAAAATATTATACTGTTGTTGATAAACATACAGTTAACATCAAAATAAGGTGTTAAGAAGTAACCATATTTAATAAATTCAGTAGCACATTCTCAGCAGGGAAACTTCTCACTTTCTCATCGGGAGTTTTATAATGTTGTGGCATCATGAAAGACTCTGCTTTAAAAACAATTCATTTTTACTGTAAGTGATGACAGAAATTAAAACACAGACTGTTCCAAAATGGCAGATGTGTTGATGTATGGAACGGTCTAAATTTACAAATCAACAAAACTTTTCCAACAAAAACTAAAAGTCTTCCCTGGGAATGACAAAAAATAATCCTCAAATATATTTTCACTTATCTTAGTTTCCAAATGAAAACACATGCTGTTTCTCAATGATGTATTCATCTATTACATGTCTCATTTGTTACACAAAAGCCTGTCTTCAGGGGTCAGGTGGTCCGGGAAGCCAGTCATAGGTCAGTGGAGGCTCGCTAAAACAGAGGAAAGATCCCAACAGTCCCAGAAGAACACAACATCTGTCAGATGCATACACAACCTTAACTCCTGAGAACTACACAACCCGTTTGCTGGTGACCCCAGTAAAAATGACCCACCCGTGACGTCTTGAACGCTAAAACCAACCACTAAAATACCAGCAAACCCATCCTGACGTCCTGTAAAAATATGACATTCACCGAATATGAGAATTCTGACCTCTGAATTTAAAGCTTACACACTGAGCTGCATTTTTTTTATGCAGTTTGATGGGAATTTTGATTTGCCATTAACAACAAATGTGTTTTCTCCTTCACATGTTAACACACATACTGTATACTGAATGGGTTGAAAGAGAAAAGTGTTGAGTTAACTCTACTGCTTTCAAATGATACATCGACTGCAATTGACGAACATCAACGATCAAAACAAAATCCATAAGAATCATGGCTTTAGAAACATCCCATTTATGAAAGTCAGAGACGTGCCATTGAAAAGCACAACAGACTGATGAAATATACAACATACTGTACCTAACATACACACTATAATGCAAACATCCACTGTGTGACTAAACCAGACCTGCGATATTCAAAGATGCGTGTCAAGCCAGTGTAACCTTCAAAACATCTCATGAGATCTTTCCACCTGAACAAACACTATCTACATATTTACAGAGCACTCCCAAAACTGGAGTAGCGTATAGTGCAGATGTGTACTGTGAACGGTGACCTTTCACAATAAATGCACAAAGAGAGCGGGAGAGCGTTTAACATGACTGATCCATCAGAGTTTGTTTACTGTGAGTTCTTTCCATCTCTCATGTCTCTCTGTGCATCATTAACCGCTGACATTTTCCTTTTATTATCAATCTCATTATTTGTCATTCTTATGGGAGATATTAACATATTCATATAGAAAATATGAAGACAATTATTTAAGTCAAGATATATGTATGTGCTTTAGGGATAGCTTCTCCAAATGATCATGTTTAAATGCATACAGGATAAATTCGTATCAAACCACTACCTAATAATGTTCTGATTGAAATAACAGCCTTAATTCAACGTCAACTGGCCACTCTTTATAAAGTGTGTTTCGATTGCAATAGAATGTGATATATTAACTGTTGAATTGATATGTTTCAATCGAACTTTCTTAACTTGAACACTATGACTATGTTAACCACAAAAAGCTTCATATTTCTAAACTCACCTTATATCGAAGATGACAATGTAAAAAAAGCATGTATAAACATCATGCAGTAGGCTCAAATAGACATTGAAATGAAGAATAAATGAATAAATCAAGAATTATAAATAAAAAAGAAATATTGATTTGAATTCAAATAAAGTTAAAAATGAATCATGCGAAACCAAAAGATTGCTGCAAAAACTCACTTTTATACTCCAACCCTCAAAAACTAATCGGACCAAAATAATAATTTAGCACATTGTAAAATGTTTACGAGATTGCATACTTTAAATAGGAAGTTTTCTACATGAGGCCTAGTTAGAAAACAGTCATGAGACTAGCACGTCATTCGTGTATGGCCATTGAGAACTGCAGCTGTAATTTAGAGACAAATAAAGAATCCTTGAAATTGGAAATTTTGAGAAATCATTAAAAGCAGTTCACTCGGCCTTAAAACCGAGCACAGAGAGAGAAAATGAAGAGCTTTGTGGATGTTTGAGCCAGGAGTAAGAGAGAAGATGGTTTTGAGAGTGAAAATGTGCTTGTCGAGGCGTGTAATGAGCACTTACATTGTGTGTCATCGGTGATAACTGTTTCAGTGTGGATGAGGGGAGTAACATGAGACTGTAAATGGACCGTTGCACCTGTGCCGTTGGCTTGGTACCGGCCAGAACACAACCCTGAAACATATCCCTGGCCTGCTGGGCAACATGTCCACCATCTGCTTTAAAAGCTATTTATTTTTCAGAAGCTCAGAGATGACCTCGCGCGACACAAGCAAATATCTACAAAATCATAATGGAGTTACATCACTATGTTACTAGAGGACGTAAGCGCTGAATGTGACATTAATGCACATTTAACAGCGTACCAGAGAACATCCGAACGATAAAATATGTGATGTCAATCATATCTAAATTAAGACGATTTGAACAGATAAGAAGATGTGTAGAGGATCTTATTTCAATTATTGTGTTTTGATGTCATGAGAAGTTTAAGCAAAAACATTTTTCCTCACAGGACCAGTTGAAGGATTGTGACGTTTACAAGAGAATCCTATATTAAAACGCAAATGTTTAATAGAACAGCATATATGAATTTTGTAGGTTATTTAAGCACTAAAGTTTACCATCACAATAGTGTATGTATTTGTCCAAATCTACAGAATTAAACCTAAAGTAAAAGTAAAGGTTTTTTTTCTTTTCCGCAGAGTAGAGTGACAGGAAAGGGATTGGTAAGAGAGACGGGAACTCATTTTGTTTCCCAGCACTCCCAATAAAGATTTTTATTATTTTAAATCCGTGAAATGCTGCAAATGATGTAATTTCTGTGTGAACTATTTTTAATTTCAAAATTCTCAGTCTCAAAAATATATAAACATTTTGCAAACAGAAAATGAGGACATCTGCGATTTGAACAATATTCCATCAAATCCAGATGTTTAAATCATCAATTATTTTACAGAGAAAGCAATTACCCTTAGTCCTGAACACAAACCCCTGATCAGAGATGCTGCTGTTACCATGGAAACCAGAGATGCTCAGCAGGAACCTCTCACTCATTATGTATTTATCACTAGCTCTTTCTTCAGCACTAGGTATTGAAGATGACATAATAAAATATCATATCAACAAATTCTTAAATATAAAATATATTACTGACATTAACCTGTTTTTAAGATTAAGTCACACAGTCATGATTTTATTTTATTAATGTGAATTGGTTTAGTGTTGAAGAAAAAGTTTCTAATAGATACATAATGTCTGAAACTGAAATATCAGTAAATTAAATCAACACGTGAATTTGTGTTTAGTTCTGAAATATCTTCACCATTACATAGACTAAATCTGAGTCATGTCATTTAACAATGAAATAAAAAAAGATGTAATATTCCTCTGGTTTGAGATCGGATAACTGTTTGCTCTCACATTATTATCTGCTGGTTCTCATTCATATGAGCGTGTTCTGGACTAAACCCAATGCTCATAATGACATAAATTAAATCCACAGATATTATCACAAAACTCCTCATTTGTTAATCACTTTGAATAAAAGCATCTGCTGAATTAATTCATGTCAATATTAGATCCTGAGGTCTCATTTAACAGGGAAAAAAATAAACTGTAACCGTAAAATAAAAGGCGAGTGAGCCGTGATAAAAACAGAGAAAATGCTTGTGTCGAGGGTTTATGTTGTAACAAACTCACTGGTGTGTTGGCACAAATTTATAGAAGCTGGTCACATATGCCAACCTGAACAGATTGTGTGATGCTCTTATCTTTAAAAAAGTAAATAGATGTTTTATATTTTAAAAAATTAATTAAAAATTAAAAAAAATATATATATTTTAAAGAATAAATCTGGATGCCAAACAAATGAATGGTCAGACATGAAAGAATTGAGTGTCTATGACTGTAAAATGCAGTATTTGTTTTCTATGGGGAATTTACAGTCTTTTTCTCCTGTATCTGCTGTGAGTACTCCAGTGAGCTCTTGAACTTCACATGAATACTGAATGAGAGAAATACCTTCAGGGGTGATACACACTCACAAATGGCCATCTTTTGTTTTACAGTGACATCAGCTTTTTATTAAGAGAAGAAATAAAGTTCAACTAATCGTACAGAAGAAATCATCACAAACATTCAAAAAAACACCTGTTTATGAAGTAGAGGAGAGAGAATAACAAATTTCCTTTTCATATCTTAAAATACATATATTACAATAAATATCTTGCTAATATTAGTGGGAGAACATGTTTTAATATAAGTATTAGTATTACTGTAACTGTAATGATGTTTTAAACCTTATGTGACGTATGCACAAACATGATGTGTGTTCAGAGATATTACTTATAATTTTATACTTTTATATAGTTGAAAAAAAGTCATAGAGAGTATAGATTTTGAGCTTGTTTGGACCCGTCTTTGTTATTGCTCATAGCTTTCGTATTCATGGCTTAGGATCTTTCATGGAGTTCTCGGTAATATTTTATTCATTTATTAAAGTTGTCTCAGTTTGTCTCCTAAAATTGTTCAAGAGAAATAATAACATAATCAAATGAGAGTGCAATTGTTGAAACAATCAATCCAACAAAAAATGTTTGAATTCTTTTCAAGATCTTCAATAATATTTGTTAAGTCTGCACTTTTGATGCAGTCTTGACAAATCTGAGCTCTCTTTGGTACCGACCATTTCATAAAATATAAAAAGGGATAATAATTTACTTGCATTTGAGTTTTTCCAAATTTGAATGCATTACTTTATTCTGTTGAACACAGACAAAGAAATTTTGAAAAATACTTGTAACCAATCCAACAACCCCATTGACTACCAAAGAGAAAATAGGGGGAATTTTGACTACTGTTTAAATTTGAGTATGGAGGTCATGGAGTCCAAGAACTATTACTGTTACAAACATTCTTCCAAATATCTTCCTCTGCATTCAATTGAAGAAAGAACTGTTTGAAAAAACTAGAGTGAGTAGAAAGAATTCTTCCTTTTTAGGTAAATTCTAACTTTATATTTTATTTATTTACTTCTCTTGATTTAACCTTATTGTTGGGTAAAAGAAACGACTGCTTTAGGTTTTAGTTATAACTTTACACTCATGTGCAGAAGAGAGAAGCTGTCGGTCACCTCAGCTAGATGGAAGCAGTCAAATACAACATTCATTCTGCAAGCGCTCATAATGATTTAAGCACTCCAGGGTCTAATGCTTCTCATGGTAAGTGGCACATAACATATAATTTCTATTTTCTAAGGTCTGAGCATTGTTTAAAGATCCAGACATGCAAAAGTCTTCATAATGTCATTGTGGGATGATTCTGGAGCAGACCCTTGATCTGAGCCTACGGGTGTTCTGTTTATCTGTCTCATCTTCTCATGGATGTGAGTCATATTAAACACGTGGGTCTTCCAGGGACGTTTCCCTGACAACGGACGAGAGCCGGACAATCCCACAGCTCCGAAACCTTCCTTCTCTTTTAAAAAGAACGCTCAATAGTGAGTGATTTAAAGCACGCGACACTGACTATAACACTTCTTTAGTCAGCATAAACCTGTGAATAAACAAAACTGATCAGCAGGAACATGATGGGTAAATATCAAACGTCAGAATTTAATCTCATATTCCAACCACTTTAATTGTGCACTATATAAGTGCAATAAAAAATCTCATTCACTTACACGAAACTGTTTTCCCAAGTGTCCGTATTGCATCAAATACTGACTGAATTATGTGGAATGAAAAGGACTGAGCTAAAATAAAGGTGACTCATTTATTTTGAGTGGAAAAAAGCAAAGCAGTGAGAAAATATCCAGGAATTGACATCCGTAACACTGCTACAGGCTTGGCAGTGGTTTTTGTGCTGATGTCCGACTCTTATTTGTGTTTGTGAGTGCTTTCATGCTGGGTGTAAAGTCACTTTCATACTTTAATCTAATGCAGCATCATTTCTGTCCTAAGAGGATCTTCAAGGTCATTCTAATGTTACTTCAGAGTCACATCGCCTCTGAGAACTGCTTAACACATCGGGTGCAAAGCAAATCTTCCTCCATCACAGCTGAATATGTCAGAGAGCACACACACACACACACACACACACACACACACACACACACACACACACACACACACACACACACACACACACACACACACACTGGTGGTAATCTGTGTGTGATGAGAGCAGTCGGCCGTGGTGATTTAGATGTGAATCAGGGGGCAGGTGGTGGTCGAGGGTCCCGCGGAGGTGATAAACGACCAGCAGATGATTCAGCCAAATGCTTTCTAATACTATAATGTGATACTCGGCACTTTGGAGCACTTTCACAGTTTTGCATTCTAAATGCTGATGGGAGTTTTGTCCATGTTCCTACACAAACGTTTGTGCATATACTTGGATATCTTATGCAAACTGTAACCAGTGACTGATGATAATATCGTATGTGTTTATGTATCTGTTGTATGTAAACTAGCTCACATGCTTACATAATACATCTTCATAAACAGCACCTGCGACACCAATTTTAAAGAGAGAAAAAAAATCGCTGATGACACCACTTGTTGCTTGAAGCGTTCTTTCTCCTTTTGTCAGCATTACTCTTCGGCTGAGAGTATAACAATGACACACACACACTTGTTTGAAACAGTCGGTGTGGCCGTACTGCGGTAAGCAGATGTTTCACCATGGTAATAATAATGAAGTTTAATGACTCAGCTCGTACAGTAATGCGAAAATATCTTCACACACACACACACACACAGAAACTGACCTCTGTACAGTGTTTACAGTAAAGACACAGGTAAACGGAGCCTGGGGAATTTTGAGAAGATTGATTGGTTTGTGTATTGATTATTTTTCGTGTGACTGCTCTGAGATGCAATACATTCATAATTAACTGCACTTATTTCCCTGCAGCACAGTGGCATTATGGGGAATCGACTTATATATCATTTACCATATTAAATGTATTCATGGTGAAAACCCTGTGAAATATCATGAAAACATACAGAGAGGTATGAAAGTCTTAGTGAGTTTGAGTATCTTCAATCATTCATTTCTTTTATATAATTATATCAGCATATCAAAATAGTTTAAGCTAAGGGTCCCAAATGATTAATCGCAACATTTGCATCCAGAATAAAAGTTTGTGTATATATGTGTTAAATATGTATTATTAATGTAGTAAATAGAATTGAATATGAAAACATTCACCTAAATGTTTCCTTATATACTTGTAAGTGTTTGTCTTTGTGTCTGAAAATATGACATTCATTATGTATACACAATCTTTGCTTTGCTTGCATTTAATGATAATCTTTTGACAGCCTTTTGATAAGTTCAACTGAAAAAAAGTTACATTTAGACAAAATATTTGACTATGTGCATGAAGACACAAATGCAACAGCACAGATGTTAATGCAGAATACCGAGTTATTTCAGTCATCACATTTCATGGGTATTGTGTTCCTGAGAGGCCATAAGTTTAAGAGGAAAGTGGTCAGTACTTCATGAGATGAGAGAGTTTCATCATCTGTGTGCTGCATATGGCACTAAAGAGATCTTTGTTCATGAGGACAGGTGGATGCGTTTGACACGACAGTCCAAATGGGATGAAGTCAATTTCTGTAACTGTCATCACAGAGCATCATTGGCTAAAGAAGCGAGACCTCCAAACTGCCACATGCACCTGTTCCTGTCTGTCAAAGCTCTCCTCTGCCACCGCTCAAACCCACGCTTACAACCACATACATGAACACAGACACATTCAACTGTGCTGGTTTATCTACAAAATCTGTCAAAATTGTCTTCCTTTATTGATGTCCAATTAATGAGAAAAGTAATTGCTTTTCATATTTACAGCTTATTTGACAATGAGTTTTAGCAAAAAAAAGTATCTCCTAAAGTCTCCATTAGTTTCAGCAGAGGTCCTAACAATGTCTCAAACTGAGCTCCGATTTGTCTGTAAATAAAGGTAATTCTCAAACATTTCTCATTAAATAAAATCATGAGAACCTTTTTCTTTTTTATCTGCTTTAAAATAGAAAAGTTAATGAAACTCAACTGAGAAGTCTCCTGAGCTATGACACAGAAACATCTGAGCAGTGTTTTTTAAAATAATAGGAGTTTTGTTTATGAATTATGCTGAGGCATAAATCTAACAACTTCCTGAACTTAATCCATCTAATAAAGAATGGGGTATAGAGATGTCTTTCTGAGTTAAACAGTTCTGTGCCAGTCCGAATGTTTGTGAAGGTCAGAGGAATGTCTTTCTGCAGATATGATAAGAGACTTTTCTCAGCGGTCTTATCCACTGGACCGGCGCTGACCTCTGGATACAAACTCATCTCCAGCCCTCACATCACTGGATTGATTCCATCAGAGAGAGAGAGAGAGACAGACAGCAAGAGATAAAGACGGAAATATCCTCATATATACTATAAGGGTATTATTAAGGTATTATAAAGGACTTTTCCAATAGTTTAAAAGAAAATAACATGGTTAATCATAAGAGAGAGAGAGTGAGAGAGAGAGAGAGAGAGAGAGAGAGAGAGAGAGAGAGAGAGAGAGAGAGAGAGAGAGAGAGAGAGAGAGAGAGAGAGAGAGAGAGAGAGAGAGAGAGAGAGAGAGAGAGAGAGAGAGAGAGAGAGAGAGAGAGAGAGAGAGTCAGGTATCACTTGTTATTTGGAAATTGTGTTTACCTTCTATATGTAATACTCTTAAAATATTGTAACGTAACATACACATTACAGTGAAAAACAAAAACAGAGAGAAGGGAACAGAACTTTAATTCAGCATTTTTCTCAATGTGGGGGGTTTGAGTCTGACAGTACTGTTATTCTGACTGTCATCCAATGCAAACATGTAATAGGAAAATGCCTGGAGATGCCTCGTGCCCGGTATACCAGCCTCTGCCAAGCATCCGTCAGTCCTAAAGACTGACTGTCAATCATTACTGCAATTGGATCTGCTCAAATGTGATACCCTGAATGTCCTTTTCTTATGCACACAATCTAAATTATGAACCTGGTGTTGATCAGAAAAGAAAACTGTAATGAAGATTCTATATAACTCAATTTTGTCTTTCTTTTTGTTGCAGGACAAAAACAATGTATGTTTGTTTATTCATAAAAAAACAATGTCTGTTTGTAGACTGCTTTCCTTTTACAGTCTTCCCTATTTTTCAACTCTCTCGTGACAACCAACTTGCTTTTTATACATTGTTCTATTATGAATTTCACATTAAAGACAGATGTAGGAAAATACCAAGTCCAAGGTCACTAAAACATAAAATATAACATATTCTCAGAAATAAGAAAGTTACTTGATTACTAATGATGTTGTCCGAAGGTGAAGTGGGTTTTGAAATACCTTCTTCAGATGTAATTTTATTTAATTATTTTTATTTCCTAATATAAATTCATCAGAATGTAATTTTGTACAATGACTTTCCCTCTGGTTGACCTCACTTCAGACATATGAGCTAAAATAGAGAAATCATTGAGATAATAAGTCTTCTGTTTTAGATAATGCACATTTATTTAATATAATTTCACATCCATTTATCTTATACATACAACCCATCCATATATGTAAAAGAACAATTGGATAGAGGCAGAAGACCATTTCAGATACGTACAAAGCTACAACTACTAATGGGTTACAAAGTTTTTCCGTACTAAAATGTCTACTTGCTGCAACAACAAAGACAGGAATGCAGAGTAAAATAATTTATTTTGAAAAACAAAGAAGTATGTGCACTTTATTATTCACATCAGCAGCTCTGGTTTGGTCCTAGATTATTTCTAAGCCTTATTTTCAGCTTGGTTTTGGAATGGATTACACCCATTCATTATTTTTTGTGTGTGTGTGTGTGTGTGTGTGTGTGTGTGTGTGTGTGTGTGTGTGTGTGTGTGTGTGTGTGTGTGTGTGTGTGTGTGTGTGTGTGTGTGTGTGTGTGTGTGTGTGTGTGTGTGTGTGTGTGTGTGTGTGTGTGTGTGTGTGTGTGTGTGTGTGTGTGTGTGTGTGTGCGCGCTTCATCCAGACACAGATGAAGTTTGATTTTGGTCACAGAGAGTCTCAGTAGAGTCCGGCTGATCTCAGGGCAAATCCCAGCACAGCACAATACAGAATGTGAATCTGGACTAACTCCTGCCTGGAGAGCTTTTGTGAATCTTTGAATGTGAAACTTTTGTCCTAGTTTTCCATTGACAGGGCAGAAAATAGAATTTGGGCCGCGCGACAGGAACAAAGTGAACGGCGTGTTTTTATGATGAGCTTTAAAGAACGATCATTGAAACCTGCTGATGACCAACAAAGACTCATGCAGAGCTTTGGAAAATATTCCAGCGAAAATATTCCTCTTTATATACTCCTTGCAACCACAAAGATTAAAAAAATTAATTAAATACAAACCAATGAAAACTCATAATCCTGTTTATTAAAGTAAAAAAGAATTCAGAAAATAAAACTAAAGATTTTGTTTTAGAAACGTAAGAATTTATACAGATCATACATAAATACCATACAACTTCCTTGACACAAAAATAAATCTGTTTGTATTGAATAAATGATTAAAAGTATACTATTTATTCTCTCAAATTCGACAATGTTATGAATCTTGTAAACTAAATAAATCTGAACTGTGCTGACCTTTGACATCATTATGTCTTTTCCCATCATGCTTTTATTGTTTGGTTAAGAGCACGTGGATGCCTGCATAAGTTATCAAGCACACATTACTATGAGAATCAAACAAACAATATTCTGAAATCTATTCAAAAATAGGAGTTATTACACACACACACACACACACACACACACACACACACACACACACACACACACACACACACACACACACACACAAACGCTGTCCTCGTGTCTGACCACAGAATTTCTTTCTGGCATTCCTTGATCATATCTCCACAGGAGTGACTATTCACCTGCTGCTACAGCATACACAATATTTACTAAATCACCTATTTACATCACACATAAGGATGTAAACACCTGCGTCCTGCTATCTTTAAGAGTAAAACACAATCATACTTCAATCTTTCTGTCTATACTGTAAGCCCTCATGATATTTAATGCTGTAGGAATTTCTTTCTTCTGCAGAACACAATCACAAAGATTTTTGAAGAGTGTTTGTAATTGTAAACCATTGGCTTGCAATGGTTTTGAGTTCAATCAACAGAAATGAGTGCGTACCACTAAGAAAAGTGCAAATAACTAATAGTTAAGATGTTGGTTTCCAACAATCATGAAAACATAATCATTGAGTTTAAACAAATTATTATATCACAGTCAATTCTTCATTTCTTCTTCTTATTTATATATTACATGAGAGGTATACACACTGTCTCTCAAGTACGTATTCAATATTTACTATATTATAAAAAATGCATTTTACTTTTTACTCCACTATATTTCATAAACAAATGTCTTTTTTACATTTTTATACTTAGAGACAACATCAAATAATTACACTTCTTACTTTTTCCCTGAAAGTTTTTACTTTTTACTTTAAAAGGTGAAAAAGTACTAGACTCTAAATGTACTTTAATTCTGTATTAAAGGCCAAAACCCTTAAAAAAAACATGAAAGTTAGTAGAGTAAAACATGTGATAAATGATTCATAATCTAGTGTAGTCATTGTAGTCATTGTTTCTTAAGTTACAACACTTAACCAAATATAATTGAGTAAAAGTGAGTGAAAGCGTCCATTTGTTATTTATGTAATTTATGTATTCATATTTTATCAATTTTTCTATATTTATTTGTGATTTGTAATTTGTTCAATTCTACATTGGAAATTTGCAGTTTATTAACAAATGATTAGTTTTTCTAATCGAGGCTAATTTTCGTAAATCAATGTTTAATCGTGTTTAATAATTATTATTTTAAAATTGTGCAAAACTATTGGGATTATGATTTTGTCATAATCTAGCAAACCGATTGCATTCTCTCAAGTTTGCAGCAGTTTGTGTCTCTGTGTTTGGATGTCATGTGTTGTTCTGCTCTGCCTCCCAATGTCAGCACACAGTAAACGCGCGCGCGCCTACACACACACACACACACCCACACACACACACACACACACACACACACACACACACACACACACACACACACACACACACACACACACACACACACACACACACACACACACACACACACACACACACACACACACACACACACACCATGTTGGCTGTCATGAGATGCCCTTCTTGAGGATAAAGCTACAAAGATCGAGCCATACCAACACGGCTTCATGAGGAACAGATCACCTGAGACTGCCTTGATTGAAATTCTGCAGCACGAAGCACGAAGCACTCAACAGCTCCCCAAAAACGAATATACATGCTGTTTTTGTTGACTTTACTCAAGCTTTTGACACAATTAAACATTGTCAACTGCTACTATCCTTAGCTGATTTGCATGTTAGACGAGCCCTTTGGCTCATTGTAAAGAGCTATCTGAGTAACCAAGAGCAGAGGGTAAAGTGAGGCTTTTGTGTGTCTAGCTCCGTCCGTTTCTTGCTGGTGTTCCCCAAGGGGGACTTTTATCCCCTGTGCTATTTGTTGTATGTATAATCAGTCTGGATTCATATTTGTAATACATGTGAAATACGCAGATGATCCAACAATCACAGCTTCTAATGGGATCTTTACCTGGACTCACTCAGCAGGCCTTAGATTATATAGTGGAATGTAGCTAAAACTGTGGACATGGTTATTACTGCCAGGAGATAGGACAACATTTCGTCTACTCCCTCTCCTATTTTCTCAGGAAAAGCCACTAGTAGGGTTTCCATCTTTCAACTGCTTGGAGTCCCAAAATCCTCTGACTTGTAAAGGGATGCCCACGTTAAGTATATGATTTCGAAGGTGCGTCCAGAATATAATTCCTTTGCGCTGTAAAATGAACGGCTCTCCCTTGTGATGTCATATTGCAAGTTTACTTGACTTTTATAAGGTCAGTACTTGAGTATGCTAGCCCAGTATGGGGTGGTCTATCTATATGTCTCTCTGAGAGGTGGTGAGGATCTAAAAGCGATTCTGTCGGATAAGAGGCCTCCATACTTCATGTTCTCGAGGACAGAGTGAGAGGCGTATTTACTTAAATACTCAAGGACAGTTTATCACCATTGCATTGTTTTCTACCTATAGCTCCAACAGATACTGATTCCCTCCGGTGGCACAAGACATATGTTGTACCCAGGAGTAACACTAAACGTCATGAACTTTCTTTTATTCCCCATGCTCTAAAATTAGAGTATAGAGAACTTACAGGTCTTTGATAAGGTTACCTTTTCTGTGATTCTTTGTTATTCATATATATATATATATTTTGGTGTATGTTTGACACATTTCAGGGTCTTGTGCTGCAATATCCTGTCATGTCAAACTTTAAATAAAACAAACAAACAAACAAACAACACCCCCCACATCACACACACACAAACTCCTCTCCATCCTCAACACTACATCTGAATGATTACTTATTAATTCAAAAGAAGCAAAAAACAGTAAACTAGTTACTACTTGCACTATTGTCTGTTCACAGACACTTGAAAACCCCTTTGCACACCAAAATATTCTATGCACCTTACTATCCATTTCAATATTGTACATGATGTTCATATTTTAAGTGCACATACACTTTTACATAATCCATCTGTATAGTATGTTCATAGTACACCTTTCTTTGTCAAGTATGTCCATAATACCTGTCTTTTCTGTATAATTATTGGACATATTGCACATATATTCTGTTCTTACTGCTTATTGCACTTCGGGTCAGATGCTAAATGCATTTTGTTGCTTTGTACCTTACATGGGCAGTCACAGTAAAGTTGAATCTAATCTAATTTAATCTAGTCCAAAACATTTGAAAAAACATCAGAAAAGAAAGTATGGATTACAATTAAGACAACTTTAAGAAAATCAAAGAAAATGCAGCTGTGACAACTCACTACCTGAACATGGACAAAAGCTAGACAGGAAACAGAAGAACTGCTCTAAGGGGGATTTTGACTTGTGCGTCGTACGTAGCTATGTGTGTCAGTTTTCTTTTATACTTGTGTTTTGTTGTCCGTGTCTACGGTCAATGGCCAATAGGCATCAGTTCTCAGACGCATGTTGCTTGTGTCAACAAAACAGAAGTCGAAGAAGAAGCGGTTTGTTTTGTACTCTGATAAAAATAAAAACAACGTGAAGGAAAGAGGGAGTGGAAGAAGAATGTATTTTTAAGTTAGAAAAATATTTTCAGGTTTTTTTTACAAAATATGTTACGTAATCAAAAGCACATACAATTCACTATTATCTGAATTGCAGGTGGACCTCTTTACATTTACTAAAGTTGAAAAGCATTTAAGCACTTCTATTATTTTTATATTAATGAACAAATGAGTCATTCCAGTCCTTTGTTTAAAATAACTTTTATCTATTGGCTAACCAAAATCTTTTTGTTAAAGCTTTTTATGTCATTTGAATGATCTCCCTCTATAAAGTTTAGAAACTTGACATACATTTGATCTTTGTTTGAGAAATGATCAGTTGACACCATCTACTGGTTGAGGAGGTTGCTGTCACAGAAAGTGCTCATTTCAGGTTTTACTTTAAAAAAATAATTATATATATAATAAAGTCTAATAAATTAGTGTTAAGGATATGATTGTTCATAGAACATTTTTTATTTAATTACAAATACATTTAATGATCAAATTCAGAGAGCTTCTATAGTGTCCATAGGGGTAATTCAGTTCATCTGAGAATGTTTTGCAATTTTGATTTATTATATAATAATCTATCTTTCACAATAGAGAAATATATTTGACTGAATCTTTAACTTGTTTTTAGCATCACCTGAAGAAAGAATACAGATATTCTCCCTAAAGGAGCAATATCACACATTGTAGTTATTCTGTGCCGAAAAAAGCCTTTATTCCCCTTCTTTTATACATGACAAACATGATTACACAATAGCACAAGAAAAAGCTTATAGACTTTATCTATTTACTAGATCAACAGCTCCCTTCATTCTTTAATTTAATGCTTTAATTTATTTTTTTAATTTAATTTATTTTAATTTAATTTAATTTAATATTTTTCTCTTCTTTACTCTTTCTGATGACGCATCTTTTCTCAACGCTATGTTGACATTTTATTTTTAATAAATACAATTTAATTTATAGTTAAATAAAGGCCATGGAAATTAATATTAGCTGAATAATGACTTTATGTTTGTATAATGTCCTAAAATGACTAATGTGAAATTGGTGAAATTAACTCATAGGGTTTTAATTTATCCTAAAACTTTTGATCTTATTCTAATGTTATAACATCCATTAATCCACATTAAGTCTTATTTCTCATTATGTCATATATTAGCCCTTGTCATCATTAGATTAATAAAGCCCTATAATGCATTTTTCCCACAATCTTTTGCCCACTATCCATAATATTTAATAATGTTAGACAAAAGAATAATGTTTAATACTGTCATGCTCTGTGTTTCCCTGTGGACTTCAGTTCCCACAATCCTCTGCGCTCTCTCACCTGTGATCTACAATCAGCAATCATCATCATCTGTCTCTCATCTGTAGTCTCTCATCTCTGAACAATTTCATGATCATTACTCTATATATAAACTATATATATATATATATATATATCCTGTGTTTGTCTCTACATCATTAATCTTGTCTATGTATTTGTTCTTGTTATATTAGTGTTTTATATTACAAATAAACTTTAATATATATATTAATATAATATATATATATATATATCAATTTTATTTAATAATTAAAAGCATTGTTTTATATTTAACATATTGATGTTTCTAATATTATTTTATTCAGAATTACTGACCTCGTCAAGAGTGTCTTGATTGACAGCTGTCTTTCCTGTGGCGTCACCATTTTAAATATGGCAGTTTTATTGTGGGATGTTTAGAAATTAATACATTTTAAAAAATAAAATCATACTTATTTTGTGGAATAACTCACATATGATGCAATTTTTAAAAAGCGTTATAAAATGAAATTAAAATTTTACAGGTTAAGTACATATATATTTTATATATTCACAAAATAATATAAAAAAATATAAAATATAACAGCAACGATTTGAATTTGTTTTATAGTTTCACAATATAGCGGTGATGGATCAAGTGTCTTACATGACAAACTAGATGCAGTGACGAATGTAAACAATATAGAGAAGTTTAAATCATTTATTATTAAATTAATAAATTATATTAAATGAAATTATGAATATTTGTAAAAAGTTTATGTTTAACTGACCTTTGACCCGGTGCCAACACACAGAACTTCTGATGGTAAGAAATATAAACACTTTATGACTATATAATGTACAGTAATAGGAAAGATATTCAGATTATTTATTACTGTAAAAATGTAAATATGCTTTGGCTAAATAACCTAAACTATAAAAACAAAGCTGTTCTAAACCTATTTGATCATCTTTAGTGTATTCAAACTTTGAAATTCTAGAAGTGTTTATTTCTCATTTTGTGTTGTTGTTTCACACGTAGATGCTTTTTTCTGGGTCAAGAGCCTAAACATTTGATCACATTTTAAAATCCTGATATTATATTAACAAATATTAATTTCAATAGTGTCGTACTAAAACCATGTATGTCCAAAACTGCAATCTTACAGAAAATCATTTGTTTTATCGCATGACTATGACGTAAATGTAAAATATAATATGCAAATATGTAGTCGGGGACCTGCTGGGTCGAGGAGGATTCCGATCCGTACATGAAGGGACACGTATGAGCGACGGCCTGAGGGTTTGATTTTGCTAGGAATTTTGATTTCTCATTACATTTTTTTTACTTGGGATGTATGATTTTCTGAAATACATATTGTGTTTGACTAAACTGTAAATCATTTTTGCTTTGGTTAAACAGGTGGCGATAAAATAAGTCGAAAAGTCTGAGTATGAGGAGGACAACATTAGAATTGTAAGTAGGCTTTACCGACTGTTATTTATTTGAAAACATCTTAAAAATGTTTTTTCATGCAAACTTTCATGCAAAAAAATGTGTTGTTCTTTAAGCCGGGTCATGGTCCCTATGTCATGGTCCTATAGCACCCTTCTCCTCGCATGGACCACACTGAAAAAAGCATTTTTTTATTTCACCAAATGACCAAGATTACAAATGTATCTGGTTAAACTTTTATAGACAATTTGAGTATAAAAAAAGATAAAAATAAAACAAGGAAAAGGAGAGAGAGTTGTCTGTAACAAATAACTGTCTAAAATTACAACTTCTAATTCACCTCTTTAAAACATTTAGATAAATTCTATGAGCCTATCGTAGGGACTGACCTACAATAATTCCAGAGGAAAGTTCTCACAGGGTAGATTTTATAAACCCAGCAACACACTATAGAAGATATACAAAAAGAACTGCAAAGCTTTAGTACGTGTACGTAATATTTCTGATATATTTTCCAATATTTCCGTCTCTGAAGATATATTTATGTTAATAGTAATAATTTCATATATCTTTGACTGGATATTTACATGTCATTGGAGTGAGCATTTGGGTGGTGGGAAATATTATAATAATAATACATTTAACACCGCTGACCTAGCCCCAAACACACAAAATATTCATAAAGCAGCTTACTCATCCAATGAAAAGAGGTTGTGTTACGTATGTGAAAGTTGGCCCATATAAAATTAAGATTTCTAAAAACAAATCAAAAAAGAAACGAATAATAAAATAATTACAGGCAAAACATTTTCTTTAATAAATCCAAACCTGTAACATTTAAGCATCTTAGTTAATGTAGTTACCCTTAGTCTATACTGTGTAAAATGTTCTATGTTCATTTCATCAAACAGATCCTTGGGGGGTCACATTCAAGACAAATCAGTTTGATCCTCGTACCCCCTTTACCCCCTTTTGCTTCTTTGTGGAACAATGCAAGCCAAATGTCCCTGTCTGAGGATGAAGTTACCTGCAAGTTAAGACTAGACTTCGTAAAGTGAATGCACCCAAGGCTGCTGGTCCCTACTGCGTTCCACCTTGGGTGCTAAAGACTTTTCACGAAGAGTTGGCACCTGTCTTATATGATATATTGTATATATGCATCCAGAATAAAAATTTTCCAAAACAATGGAAGAAAGCCATCGTCAAAGCTGTACCCAAAAAAGCAAAGACAGATCACCGTCAGATGTAACTCAACAGTTGCTCAACTGTGTTGGGAAAGTGTATGATAGAATCTTCAGAGATGCCACTCTTGCAATATAATCCAACAGTAAAAACACGAGACACAATGAGAAAATACAAATTTCAGTTCAACAAATTAATCAATAAACACACCCAATTCTTAACACAACGGCTAAGACAGGAAAACTTCCATTAAAGTTACAAATCTGGTAAAAATTTTTCAAATCAAATCCATCAAAGTAAGGGAAAAGCAACGATAGCAGAAATTAAAGAAACAGCAGGGAAGTCCTCCAATTCACCAGAAGAAATAAGTCAAATTTTTCACAATTTTTATAGTAAATTATACTGTTCAGAAAAATACCCGACTTCATTTCTTTCCCCAACAATATTAACCAACCTTAACTTAGTAAACCTCAAATGGATACTCTTGAATCCCTATTAACAGAATTTTTTGATGCCCTTAAACTTATGCCAAATAATAAAGCAGCATGATGGATACCCTGCTTAGTTCTACAAACATATTTGGTCCTTCTTATCACCACTCTTTATCCGAATGATAAACAAATCAAAACGCCAAACAAAACTCCCTGATTATTATGAACACAGCAACAATTTCACTTCTTCTCCAACCTAATAAAGACCCACTACTATCGTCAAGCTATCGTCCAATTTCTCTAATCAATGTTGACATTAAAATCATCGCCACAGCACTTGCCCATAGTTTAGAAAACGTCACATAATAATATCACAATAATACAATACAGATCAAACTGGTAACATTAAAGGTAGAAATGCATCTAACAATACATGCAGAATTTTTGACTTAATGTATTAATCATCAATTCACAAAGCCAAAACCATCATGCTGAAAAAGCTTTTGACAGAGTAAACTGGAAAGTTCTGTTTTCCACATTAGGGAGGTTTGGTTTTGGGGAGTCATTGATAAATTGGATTAAAATTCTATATACATCACCTTTAGCCACCGTCATCACCATTGGACTAACATCACGTAGCTTCACACTGTATTGTGGGACTAGACAAGGGTACTCACTATCCCCTTCATTTTTACCATTTTCATTGAACCATTAGCGGCAGCCATCCGTCAAAACATAAAAGGAATTCAAACGTTAAATGTACACCACAAAACAAGTCTTAACACTGAGGATATAATATTATTATACTTCTTATAATGATCCTCCATCATCACAAGACTCATTAAACTCATTGATACTTTTTCAAATATCTCTGAATACTCAATCAACTGAAGCAAATCTGCTGTTCTTTCACTACATTTCGCCAGTTTGGATATGACATTCCATACATCACCAATTCCTCTGTGCACCAATCATATCACGATCCAGGTATTAATGTTTCCCCCAGGCTATCAGAGC
This sequence comes from Triplophysa yarkandensis, assembly GCA_033220385.1. Lineage (NCBI taxonomy): Eukaryota > Metazoa > Chordata > Actinopteri > Cypriniformes > Nemacheilidae > Triplophysa > Triplophysa yarkandensis. Next base: position 4,115,725 of record CM065660.1, read on the forward strand.
TGTTTGGACTCAACTACACTTCACTATTATGGTCAGTTTTTAAAATGATAAAAACTGCCTAAATGAAACTATTTATTTACAATGACACCAATACAACCCACCATATCCTGGTTTTAATCACTAGATTCAATCATTACCAAATTGTATTGGAAAAAAAAGACCCCAAGACTCAAATTGACCACCCTACAGAAACAGAGAACACATTTTGACCACTGCTTTCTGGCCAATCAGCTCCAAAATATACACAAATGGATTCAACCTAACCATTAGAAAGCACATCGCTGGATGTTGAACAAACAATTTGTAAAGACATTAATACTTCAGATTTACCCTTCTACAATCAGACAATCAAAAAGCATCACTGCTTTAAAATGCCGACAACAGCAGCAGCTCGGACAGCCTGGTGGAAATTTCATCAAATTTCATCACAAACTCCCCTCTTGCACCATCTAAATACACGCCAATTTGGAATAACCCAGATATTACAGCTAATAAGAAGCAAGTCAATTTACGCACATGGGCAGAAAAGGGAATCATACAACTTCAGCATATCTTTCATAATAATAACCTGGCTCCATTCTCAAGATTTTCTTTCTCCATTCTCTATTGTTTTTTGGAAAATTCACAAATCAATCAATTCAATCTAAATATTGCCAACCAATCAATCTAGACCTCACCCTCGCAATATCAGCGCTATTAAATATTTCTTCTTTGAAAAAACTGCACTCCAAAATATACAGAATTATATCAAAATCACACAATACATTAGGTATACATTAGGTATAAATCAAATTTATCTGTTGCCCCTGATGCTGCCTTCCGAACACTTCATGTCGAAAAATGCCAATCTTCAACTGGTACAATATAAAGTACTTAATAGATTTCACTTTACTGGACAAACATTATTTCAAATGAGTTTTACTTACAGAAACATGCTCACACTGTGCACGAAACACCCCAGACACTTATCTTGCGCACCAGTTAAAGAATTTTGGGATAATGTAACTGAGTCACAATCCAACCACATGGGATGTCATATCCCATTGTCTCCCTCCCTCTGTACATTAGGGGATATATCCATAATCACCTCAAACAATACAGATTGTAAATGACTTTAAGTAGCTCTAACTATCGCCAAGAAAACAATCCCCATGAACTGGAAATCAAGGAATACTATACATATTTCACCTTGACCACATTTCCATGGAAAACCTGTATTTTGTGTTCAAAATAATACAACACAATTGAACCCCTCCTTGTTATCTCTTATAAAGTTCCATCGATCCATCAATCCGTTGACCCTGTTGACTCCGTTTGCCTGAAAACACACACACACACACACACACACACACACACACACACACACACACACACACACACACACACACACACACACACACACACACACACACACACACACACACACACACACACACACACACAGGTGTATGTTAAGAGGCCGTATCATCTTTACAAACCCTCCCTGTACAGAGATTCCCATCATTCATCACACTCTGTGTGGTCAAGCTGCTGCACATTCCATACGAAAGACTCACAGGAATTGCACAGTTCTGCTGTTTCCTGTTCTACGTGTGTGTGACGAATCCAGTCTTTATGTTATTAATGTGCTGATGAAAAGTTAATAACCCAAACGTCTCATGGCACCTGTCTCCGGAGCTCATCCAGATCTCCTAACTGAATTCCTAAATGTGTTTGGATCAGCTGAAGAACATCCATCTGAGGTCTAAAGTGTCTTAAAGTTGAACATTCTCTGTATGACAGTTTAATACTGACAGATCATACAACCATGAGACATAATGACACTGATAAGAAATGTGTGCATAAAAATGTTATTGATTCAACTTTAAAACAAATGCAGCAATTGTGTTTGTCCCAACCATGTGTGTCTCCGAGTTTTAAGAGAATATATCAATAATGTCTGTCTGTGATCAGATTAGCCAACAAAAGTCTAAATCCAAACAAACATTTCCATAACGAATCCATATTTATTTTAAAGATCTATAGTGTGACTTTAAGTTGCATCTCTTAAATTGTAGACAATTTACATTTATAATATAAAGACATTCAGTTTTCATTGAACTTTCTGATACTTACTCTTGAAAATGTTTAATATTTGTATAGTTAATATATTGTATAGTTGTCTTTTTTTTTATCTCTAGGTTATTTCTTAATGCTTTATATATACGGCTTCTATCAGAACAATTCCTTTGATGCTCTTCAACAGAGAAGTAAATACTGCTGTTAAAACGCTTAGAACTAAATAAAATATCACAAACATAACCAGAATAAATATCAGCAGAAGCTAAGTTCACTTATTGTGTGCCTGTACTCAAAAACAAAACTTAAATATGTATAATATATTACACATTATAATCTTGTATCGGATTTAAATTTTCTTTCCTTTACTTATAGATGTTCTGCTGTCTCTTTTGGTTTATGTCCCTTTGGTCTCCAGGACAGCTAAGTTATGTCAATCATCTGTTTTACTCCTATGTTACCATCAAAGATTTGAAGGAGACTTTTACTACAGATAAAATTAGAAAGTGCAGGCAACTACACCAGACATAAGTCTTAAGTTTTAAAGATGACCAAAAAGCAGTGTATTAAACTAATATTTTACCATAGAGCCTCTGAAGGCATCATTAAATTTATTAAGAAACATATTTTAAAAACAGATGGACACTTACGGTCATAAACTTTTAAGACATAAGCTTGTCTAAAAATTGTGTTTGTTATTGATCGGAGCAAGCAATTAACCATTGCAATTATGCATTTTAGTAGAGTTATGAGGCATTGTAATAAAATAAGAGAGCCAGAGAACAAATAAGAACCTTTATTCATAATGTGAAATAAATACAAAATGTATTAAATCTTTATTTATTTTACAATCAGAGGATACTTGTGAAATCATACGAAAGGAAAAAACTGTCTGTGTGATTACATAATACAATTTCTGGTAAAAAAAAATGTCGACAAATAAAGAGTTTTATATTATTTTTCAATAAAATATACAGTAATAAAGAATTAAACCAAACAAACTAAATGCCCAAAAATCTAATGAAAAAATCTGAACTAAACAACACTGAACTAAACATTTATAATTCCAAGTTAATGTACAAACAAATGTATAAAGGTTACACATGATGATTTCTCCTTATACTAAATTAATGTCCCCTTTTTATTAATTCCAAATAAAAGTTCATCTTGAAGAGCCCAGAATCTTGTGACTGAAGGAGTGTGACATAAATCACATTTTAGATGGAAAGGATTCACTTCAGCTGTTCTCAGGGCAGTGTTCCTGAAACCGTCTCTTTCTGCTGCAGCTTCAGAATCAGTTCCAGTAGATTCATCTGCATCATCAACTCCTGAAAGATGAAGAACACAAGACATAAACTGATTCTCCTCTCACACAAACTGAGATGCCCAGTGTAGTCAGCAGGGCTGTGGGTGAATCTCTAGAATATTCATAGAATGAGAAGAGAGCGAGTGTAACCTGTGGGTTAGTGGTGATATAGAATCCAGGTACACCTGCTTTCTCCAGTGTGTTCTGCTGGTCCAGCACCTTCTGATCCATTTCAGCAACAATCTTCTCATCCATCATCCTCTGTTCTTCTCTCACACGCTGCTCCAGAGACTGTAACATGAGTGAGTGAGTGAGTGAGTGAGTGAGTGAGTGAATGAGTGAGCGAGTGAATGAGCGAGCAAGCTGGTAAGCGAGCGAATGAGTGAATGAGCAAGTGGGTGAGCGAGTGAGTGAGTGAATGAGAGAGTCAGCGAGTGAGTGGGTGAATGAGTGAGTGAGTGAGTGAGTGAGTGAGTGAGAGAGTCAGCGAGTGAGTGGGTGATTGAGTGAGTGAGTGGGTGATTGAGTGAGTGAGAGTCAAGGTGAAGGTCAAGGCACACACAGTAGTGAAGTGACGTATTACCAAGTATGGTGTCGTGGTATTCCCGCTCGTTCCGAGTCTCGAACCAGCAACCTTCGGATCACGAGTCCAAGACTCGAACCACCAGGCCACGACTGCCCTAAAGCGAGTGAGTGAGTGAGTGAGTGAGTCAGTGAGTGAGCAAATTAGAGATTGAGTAAGTAGGTGAGTTAGTAAATGAGTGAGTGAGTGAGTGAGCGAGTGAGAGAGTCAGCGAGTGAGTGAGAGAGTGAGTGAGTCAGAGAATGAGTGAGTTAGTGAAATGAATGAGTGAGTGAGCGAGCGAGTGAATGAGTGAAAGAGCAAGTGAGTGAGCGAGCAAGTGAATGAGTGAGAGAGAGAGTCAGTGAGTGAGTGAGCGAGCGAGTGAGTGAGCGAAAAGTGAGCGAGTGAGAGAGACAGCGAGTGAGTGAGAGTCAGCCAGTGAGTGAGTGAGCGAAAAGTGAGCGAGTGAGTGAGTGAGTGAGTGAGTGAGTGAGCAAACTAAAACGATTCTTTTACCTCAGTTTCAGTTCGCTGGTTACTCTTCAGAACGGCCACATTATGAGACTTACACGTCTGCAGAGCTTGTCTGTGCTTTCGGACCAAATCCTGTTTGAGCGCTGAGACAGACGGACAGACAGAGAACATTTAAGTCGGACTTGATAACTCATCGTTCCCAGTATCTCAATATCACATATCAGTAGCTGAACCTCTTACAGACACAAAAGTGTCACGAGAGCACACCTCTGTGTTCGCTGTGTAGCTTTTGTCTCTGGTTGTAGAGGTTTTTCTCTGTCAGGTGTTGAATATCCAGCAGGCCTTGAACTATCTCATACACCGTCCCATCGATAAGAGCTTGAGCAAGATCACTGAGAGTCGTATATGACAGACGCTGCTGAAATGAGCTGAAGAAAACAGAAAAAAACTCATAAATGATCTTTATTTATACCTATATTTAAAATGACCTTTCACATGTGTTGTGATGATGATGATGATGATGATGATGATGATGTAATGTGTGTACCTGGCCAGGCCCTTCACCAGTGTCTGCAGTTCTGACAGCAGGTAATAATGCCTCTCCTGTTGCCTAGCAGCATCAGACTGATCATCACTCAAACTATATGTGTCCATTCAGCATTTCCTGTCTAAAAAAACACATACACATTATAAAAGCACATGAAATACGTTTATTATTACTTCTAATACATGAATAAAAAAATAAGACAATTGTAAAAAATGTGCAAAATAAGGATAAAGAATTTCAGTAAACCCCTGAACACGTTTAAAATGTGAGTTATATCTTACCCCTCGAAAGATTAAGAAGAATGTGTAGTTTTCAGTGTGTCCACGTGCGCTGTTATTGTTTTGAAACATGAGCGTTTATGCGCATGCGCATCCGCACTGGCGCCCGGGGTCCTGCAGCGCATTGGGCTGCCCCGTTACGTGCCTGTCCGAGGCATTTGTCTTGCTGTGTATTCAGTGTGTAAACAATCAAATCTGAAATAGTATAATTACCCTTAAATGATGTTAGTCCAGCCATAATTATATGTAACTTTTATTATGTAAAATCTATCTGCACTTCGCTGCTCTCGCCAGCAGGTGTCGGTGTTTCTCAACGTTTCTCATTTATTCTCATCATGATCCGAGAGCTCACGACTCATGTATCACATCTCATAACATTACTACAGATAATCACAGACACACATTTACACAAAACAAAGAAAACACAGCAACTTATAACACAATCTCTGAACATTCTTCTGTAATATCCTCTCTGGATGACAGTTTCTTCATTTAATATGAAAATATGATGTTATATTACACTGTGTGTGATGTGTGTGATGTTATATTACACTGTGTGTGTGTGTGATGTTATATTACACTGTGTGTGTGTGTGATGTTATATTACACTGTGTGTGATGTGATGTTATATTACACTGTGTGTGTGTGATGTTATATTACACTGTGTGTGATGTGATGTTATATTACACTGTGTGTGATGTGATGTTATATTACACTGTGTGTGTGTGATGTTATATTACACTGTGTGTGTGTGATGTTATATTACACTGTGTGTGATGTGATGTTATATTACACTGTGTGTGATGTGATGTTATATTACACTGTGTGTGATGTGATGTTATATTACACTGTGAGTGATGTTATATTACACTGTGTGTGATGTGATGTTATATTACACTGTGTGTGATGTGATGTTATATTACACTGTGTGTGTGTGTGATGTTATATTACACTGTGTGTGATGTGATGTTATATTACACTGTGTGTGATGTGATGTTATATTACACTGTGTGTGATGTGATGTTATATTACACTGTGAGTGATGTTATATTACACTGTGTGTGATGTGATGTTATATTACACTGTGTGTGATGTGATGTTATATTACACTGTGAGTGATGTTATATTACACTGTGTGTGATGTGATGTTATATTACACTGTGTGTGTGTGTGTGTGTGTGTGTGTGTGTGTGTGTGTGTGTGTGTGTGTGTGTGTGTGTGTGTGTGTGTGTGTGTGTGTGTGTGTGTGTGTGTGATGTTATATTACACTGTGTGTGTGTGATGTTATATTACACTGTGTGTGATGTTATATTACACTGTGTGTGTGTGTGTGTGTGTGTGTGTGTGTGTGTGTGTGTGTGTGTGTGTGTGTGTGTGTGTGTGTGTGTGTGTGTGTGTGTGTGTGTGTGTGTGTGTGTGTGTGTGTGTGTGTGTGTGTGATGTTATATTACACTGTGAGTGATGTTATATTACACTGTGTGTGATGTGATGTTATATTACACTGTGTGTGATGTGATGTTATATTACACTGTGTGTGATGTGATGTTATATTACACTGTGAGTGATGTTATATTACACTGTGTGTGATGTGATGTTATATTACACTGTGTGTGATGTGATGTTATATTACACTGTGTGTGATGTGATGTTATATTACACTGCGTGTGATGTGATGTTATATTACACTGTGTGTGATGTGATGTTATATTACACTGTGTGTGATGTGATGTTATATTACACTGTGTGTGTGTGTGTGATGTTATATTACACTGTGTGTGATGTGATGTTATATTACACTGTGAGTGATGTTATATTACACTGTGTGTGATGTGATGTTATATTACACTGTGTGTGATGTGATGTTATATTACACTGTGTGTGATGTTATATTACACTGTGTGTGATGTGATGTTATATTACACTGTGAGTGATGTTATATTACACTGTGAGTGATGTTATATTACACTGTGTGTGATGTGATGTTATATTACACTGTGTGTGATGTGATGTTATATTACACTGTGTGTGATGTGATGTTATATTACACTGTGAGTGATGTTATATTACACTGTGTGTGATGTGATGTTATATTACACTGTGTGTGATGTGATGTTATATTACACTGTGTGTGATGTGATGTTATATTACACTGTGTGTGATGTTATATTACACTGTGTGTGATGTGATGTTATATTTCACTGTGTGTGATGTGATGTTATATTACACTGTGTGTGATGTGATGTTATATTACACTGTGTGTGATGTTATATTACACTGTGTGTGATGTGATGTTATATTAGACTGTGTGTGATGTGATGTTATATTACACTGTGTGTGTGATGTGATGTTATATTACACTGTGTGTGATGTGATGTTATATTACACTGTGTGTGATGTGATGTTATATTACACTGTGTGTGATGTGATGTTATATTACACTGTGTGTGATGTGATGTTATATTACACTGTGTGTGATGTGATGTTATATTACACTGTGTGTGATGTGATGTTATATTACACTGTGTGTGATGTTATATTACACTGTGTGTGATGTGATGTTATATTACACTGTGAGTGATGTTATATTACACTGTGTGTGATGTGATGTTATATTACACTGTGTGTGATGTGATGTTATATTACACTGTGTGTGTGTGATGTTATATTACACTGTGTGTGTGTGTGATGTTATATTACACTGTGTGTGTGTGTGTGTGTGTGTGTGTGTGTGTGTGTGTGTGTGTGTGTGTGTGTGTGTGTGTGTGTGTGTGTGTGTGTGTGTGTGTGTGTGTGTGTGTGTGTGTGTGTGTGTGTGTGTGTGTGTGTGTGTGTGTGTGTGTGTGTGTGTGTGTGATGTTATATTACACTGTGTGTGATGTGATGTTATATTACACTGTGTGTGATGTGATGTTATATTACACTGTGTGTGATGTGATGTTATATTACACTGTGTGTGATGTGATGTTATATTACACTGTGTGTGTGATGTGATGTTATATTACACTGTGTGTGATGTGATGTTATATTACACTGTGTGTGTGTGTGATGTTATATTACACTGTGTGTGGTGTTATATTACACTGTGTGTGTGTGATGTTATATTACACTGTGTGTGTGTGTGTGTGTGTGTGTGTGTGTGTGTGTGTGTGTGTGTGTGTGTGTGTGTGTGTGTGTGTGTGTGTGTGTGTGTGTGTGTGTGTGTGTGTGTGTGTGTGTGTGTGTGTGTGTGTGTGTGTGTGTGTGTGTGTGTGAGTGTGTGTGTGTGTGTGTGTGTGTGTGTGATGTTATATTACACTGTTTGTGATGTGATGTTATATTACACTGTGTGTGATGTTATATTACACTGTGTGTGATGTGATGTTATATTACACTGTGTGTGTGTGATGTTATATTACACTGTGAGTGATGTTATATTACACTGTGTGTGTGTGATGTTATATTACACTGTGTGTGTGTGATGTTATATTACACTGTGTGTGTGTGTGTGTGTGTGTGTGTGTGTGTGTGTGTGTGTGTGTGTGTGTGTGTGTGTGTGTGTGTGTGTGTGTGTGTGTGTGTGTGTGTGTGTGTGTGTGTGTGTGTGTGTGTGATGTTATATTACACTGTGTGTGATGTGATGTTATATTACACTGTGTGTGATGTG
>CM065660.1:4129595-4154595 GCA_033220385.1 Triplophysa yarkandensis
ACATCTCTACCCAGCATGCACTTGCCCTGCATGAATCACCACCGCCTGTCACAACTGACTCACCCACAGGATCATGGGAAGACTTTTTAAATTTATGATTGATTACAACTATAAACCCATGTCAACATACTGAACATCACTCATACATTAATTTGCCATACGTGAAGGAAAATGTCAGTGTTCCTTCATATTGGCAAGACTATTTTTAAGAATGTGTTTTTTTCCGGGCGCAGGTTTAGATAACTGGTTGAATCTGACTCGTGTTGATCCAGATGAAGAGATTCAGGGTGAGATTCATTTGGATCTGGAACTGCACAGAGATGTTCACAGAACCTGTCTGAAGTGTCATGTCATTGAGGCTCGGTGAGATATCTCTCATTTTCATCCCCTTCTTTTCAAAGACTAATGGAAACTGACCGCTCTTTGGCTCTTTCTTCTGAAATCTAGATGTCACCAGCCCAGCTTGAACTCACTGTTAAATGTAAAATACAACACTAATGTCAACGGCATGAAAACTTGATCATATGAGCATGGAGTTTATCATCTAGAATCTCATTTTAAATGTCAAACAGAACATTTGATCTAAAGAGAGTTGGATGAAGAACTTCCGAGCACAGTTTGAGATATTGTGAAGATGAAAGCTCAGAAAGAGAGGTCACAGCCATCACATCATCACTCTGCATCTTAAGTTTTATCTATTTGTATTTATCACAGAGATTTGGCACCACGTGACATTACTGGAACATCTGATCCATTTACAAAAATCATCTACAACAATCTCAGTGTTGAGACATCGGTGAGATCAGGTTGATCTAGTACTTATTCTTTAATATATTGGTTCTAATCTGATGGGTGGTGAGATTGTTCTGTGTGAAAAACAACATGTAAAATGCAAATAATAAAACTAAAATGAGTATATAAAACTGAAGAACAAATAAAAAGATGCAAGAGTTCAGGTTTTTATAAAAACAGAAGTAAATTTCACAGTATGAAGTGTCAGAACAGCTTCTTCATTATGTCTGTTTGTGTCAGATCATAAAGAAAACCCGTTTCCCGCACTGGGACGAACATCTGGACGTGTGTTTAAATGAAGGAGGAGATGATGCAGATGGAAACATCATGTTGGAGGTCTGGGACTGGGATATGGTGGGCAAGAATGATTTCCTTGGGAAGGTGAGAACACAGTTTAAATAATTCAGATGAGTAAAATATCATGTCACCTCAATGCTCATCATGTCTGCTCATGAGCTCCAATAATGCTCATAGCTCATACAAACATACTGTGTAAAATATAATTTAATAATGCTTCACATTTCGGCAAGATCAAATGAGAACAATGTTTCTTGCCTGGAGAAAAGAATGCTGCCGAATAGAGCTAGAATGACATACTGGACAGCCTACAGCAATTTAGAAAGAAGAGAATGCTGTAAACTAGAAGGGAGTAGAATGGAATACAGTAGAATTAAGAATTGTAAATACAATATAATACTATAGAATAGAGTACTCTTTAACAAAATAAAATAGTGTACAATTGAACAGAGTACTGGAAACTCGAAAGGAAAGAAGAGTATAATACTGTAGAATAAAAAAGAATAGAATACTGAAAAGCCTAAAGGAAAGAAGAATAGAATAGAATTGAACAGAATGGAATAGAAAACAGTAGAATTACGTACTTTAAAATGGAATATAATGCTGTAGAATAGAGTACTGTGTAAAAAAATAGAGTAGCGTAAAGCAAAGAAGAGTATAATACTGTAGAATAGAAAAGAAAAGAATCCTGAAAAACCTACAGAAATGTTGAATAGAATAGAATAGAATAGAATAGAAGGTTATGCTTATTATAAGACTTAAGGTTTGCAAAGAAAAATGATATTTAAATGTTTAAATAATATATTTAAATAATATAAGGTCTTTATTTCTTATGAAAAGACTTATTGACACTTGACATATTGACATTTCTTTTATCTGGATGAAATGACGGATGAAATGACTCAGAGTTTTAAGCAGACATGCTAAAGGAAGATGACAGAGTAGAATAATAAAGCTCTGGTTCATTCTGAAGACAGAGGTTATTTTCAGAAGCCATCATTTACTTTGTGATGTCATAGCTTTTATTGAGAGAGAGAGAGAGAGAGAGAGAGAGATAGAGAGAGAGAGAGAGAGAGAGAGAGAGAGAGATGGAGAGAGATAGGTTTGTGTAGATGTTTCTGAAACACTTTTACACTGTTAGAGAATCACATAGTCAATGTTAAGCACACACACACACACACACACACACATATTCACTTTACACAGACATCTCATTGTGCTTCTCATGAACATTAACACTGTGATGTTTAAACGCTGTCTTTTTCACACAGATCAGTGAATGTTAAACATGAATGTGTCTGTGTGTTTAGGTGGAGATTCCTCTCTCGTGTTTGTACAGAACTCCTGTGATGAAGGGATGGTTTCGTCTGCAACCGCTTGGAAACAGGGAGGACGACGCTGGGTAAATACACACATGTGTGTGTACGCATATGTGCGTGCGCGTGTGTGTGTGTGTGTGCGTGCGTGCGTGCGTGCGTGTGTGTGCGTGCGTGCGTGTGTGCGTGTGTGTGTGTGTGTGTTAGGTAAAAAACTCACACACAGACCTAGTTTTTATCTGATCCTGTAAGTAACCCCCTTACAACCACCCACGAAACACCAAAAGATTTTTTAGGTGCACATTTAACTCCATTGTGACATCTGAAATATGGTAACATTTTTTAATGATTAAACATGTTGTAATTATATTATACATCATAAATGAATGTTTATGTTGTATGAACACATACCTGTCTCTCTGTGTGTCAGGGGGAAGCTGGGTGCGTTGCGTCTGAAGGTGCGTTTGGTGGAGGAGAGGATTCTTCCATCTGTGTATTATCAGCCTCTGATGGATCTGCTGCTGGAGGCTGTCACTTCTCCATCTCAGGTACATCACATGAGCATTATTTATCAGTGTAAAATGTTCAGTGATAGAGAGTGATAAATGATTACATGTTGGTGTCAGGTGGATGAAGTGACAGCTCTTACTCTACTGGAAGAGATCACGACAGTAGAGAGCCGTCAGGACGTCGCCATGACTCTAGTGAAGATTTACCTTGGTCAAGGTCTGATCGTGCCATTCCTGGATTATCTTAATACCAGAGAAGTCCAAAACACCAGTACGTTTATGCGTGTGTGTGTTTGTGTGTGCGTGCGTGCGTGCGTGCACACTTTCTTCTCTCTCTCATTAATGTTGTTTTTCTCACTGTGAGCGCGTAGGATTTTTCACCATCGGCTGGTGTTCATGTTTGTGTCTCTGATAAAGAAAGTGTCCAAGTTTCCATAGCGACTCCACAAGACACAGTTTGAAAATGAAACAGATGATCATAAGATGGGCGTGTCTGTCAGTGATTGACATCAAAGTGGATGGGACCTGTGTCTGTTCATCCAAAAAAGTGGATCAGAAGCACTTCCGGTTTCCACTTTTTCAGTATATTTGTTATATTTCAAGTAAAAATGTTCAATTGATTTCATTAATGTTTGTGTAACAGGAAGTGCTTCTAGACCAATGGTGATAACCACCTAGCAACCCCTTGGCAACAATCAAGAACCCTTCATCACATAGCCATGCTATAAAAACACTCCTTAGCACAGTCACATAGTGTCAACCTTACATGATAGTTGTATGGTGACCAGAACTTCCCTAAAAGTTGTAATCAAAACTTTTTAATACAGAACTGAACAGAATTTTTTAACAAATGATTATGTTAGAATAGTCATGTCGGTTGTAAACAGACCCATCGTCTTAGTTTTAGTGGTGCACAACCGCTTGGTTATGCTTGTTATGTTTCGTCTTGCTTTCTTGTCTAGGTAAATAAAATCATCTATAGTAAGTTTATGATTATGTCAAAGTTAAAAAATAAAATAAGTTTGTTCAAATTAGTTCCATTATACCTGAATTTAACGAAGATAAACATAAATTCATTGTGTGTCGATTATTCGTTGATGTACAGATGAATACATTTCTCTTCTTTTGTTGTTTTCTGTATCGTCCCAACAGCAGATCCAAACACACTGTTCCGCTCAAACTCACTGGCATCTAAAGCTTTGGAGCAGTTCATGAAGGTGTGTGTGTGTGTGTGTGTGTGTGTGTGTGTGTGTGTGTGTGTGTGTGTGTGTGTGTGTGTGTGTGTGTGTGTGTGTGTGTGTGTGTGTGTGTGTGTGTGTGTGTGTGTGTGTGTGTGTGTTTCATATAACTGTCCGTGTGAAAACTGTTGGATAATGTTTGTGTGTTTGTGTGTCAGGCTGTGGGGATGTTGTACTTACATGAGGTTCTAAAGCCCATCATCAATCGCATCTTTGAGGAAAAGAAATACATCGAGCTCGATCCGTGTAAGATAGACCTCAGCCGCTCCAGGTGTGTGAGTAGACGCACAGGATATAAAAAACACATGAAGTAGAGATGTTGCCAAGCAACAGAAGAGAACTTTCAAAACTACGCTTGTATAAATAGAACTTTCACTGTTTCCACCTGTAAAATGTCAGCAAGCTCATGATATTTTCTCTTTATTTATGATAAATATCTGCTGAATGGGAATGATGTGTACCCGTTGTGTCCAGACGTATCTCTTTTAAAGGGTCCTTGTCTGAGGCTGAGATCCGGGAGAGCAGTGTGGGTCTTCTGCAGACGTATCTGAGCATCATCATGGAAGCCATCATTAGTTCTGTATCTCAGTGTCCTCCTGTCATGAGACTTGTGTTCAAACAGCTTCATAAACGTGTGGAAGAGCAGTTTCCACAACCACAGAATGAAGTATGAACTCAGAAGACGTCTGATTTCATTTATTGTGATGTGGGTTCATGTTATGTAATTTCATGTCATGTGATGTAATTTCTACAGGATGTGAAGTATTTGGCCATCAGTGGGTTTTTCTTCTTACGTCTGTTCGCTCCGGCCATCCTGACACCTAAACTCTTCCAGCTGAGAGAACAACACGCAGACACACGCACTGGCAGAACACTACTGCTGCTCGCCAAGGTTTCTCACACACACACACACACACACACACACACACACACACACACACACACACACACACACACACACACATGCACGCACACACACACGCATACAAGCACACAAACACATACAAACACACATTGAGAGAGGGAGCTGTTAGTGGTGCTGATTTTTCTTTCTTTCTTTCTCTCTCTCCCTCTCTTTCTCCCTCTCTCTCTCTCTCTCTCTCTCTCTCCCTCTATCTCTCCTTCTCTCTCTCACTCTGCCCCTCTCTCTCTCTTTAAGACTGTGTGAGTTATTTTGATCTTTTTTTCTGTTTATATATGCACTATTGTAGTGTATTTGTCGATCAGCGTGTTGCTGTTCTAAATGGCTGCGGCTGATAAATGTAGCCTTAATAGGGCAACGGGCAGGCATGGTTTTAAAGTTATCTGAGCGGATGGCTGATCACTGGTGGATTGCAGTGCAGCAGTAGCAAAAGTTGTTTGTTACATCATCAGTCGTTGGCTAACCTTTAAGAATGAACAGTGCGATAGTTCTTTTCTTGGATGATGTAAATAAAGTGAATGGGATTTTTGCAAGTGGAGTTGATTCCACCATTCATAAGAGAAAGAGCGAGTGAGAAAGAACAGGCTAAGTAAATCAAAATCATGTTACTCCTGTTTTATTTGTGTAGAAAATATATTAGAGAGACTTTTGTTAAAAGTAAGGGTTGGCTTTGAGAATGTTACTCTTGTTTTTCGATTGTACCTTCTCAAGTGTCGGGAGGTGAATGAGTTTTGTTTTTAAATAAGGTTAAAGGTCGTTTAGAAGCCTGCAACACTGTACAGTATTTATTCATAGCTTCTTAACGAGTAATGAGAGAAATTGTATTAGGACATGAATTGTGTAATGTCTGGGGAGCGCTAAATAAAACAGAGGCAGTATATGTGGACACAAAAAAGTGAACAATGGCTCGACTTGACAGGTGGTAATGTTTTAAGTATCACTTTATGTTGCTTGAGGAATTGTATTATTTCACCTGCAGGTTAGGTTTCATTTGTAATAAGTCCAAAGCCAAAAAGTCCCTTTTGACATTTTAATAGGTTTTTGTGAGGGTTTTGTTCATTTTTGGAACAATTTTAATAACAAGAGGTCTTCGTCAGGTCTTGGAAAATACGGTGGGATTATGGGAAGATTGTAATGCAGCAAGTGGTCTGTTTGTATACTCTTAATAGCTCCAGTGGCCCACCTCAATTGGAACCCTACAGGAGATCAGGGAAGCATCAAACTTTAAGAGATAAAAAGAACGCTTCGGATGATCTGTTGGGGTCCAAGGCTCAGGGTGGAACATTCAAGCTTTCAGAGTGTGAAACACATGGATGGCCCAACCAAGTTTTTTTGGTATTCATATATATTCCTTGTTATCTTAAACTATCACAAACTAACAGAGGTAAAAGTTACACGCAAAAGTGCAAGACATTTTTATTCGAAATTGTATGATAGTCAATATATAGAGGTCAATGAAATTGCCAGTGAGTTTAATGTTGGTCTGCCTGAAGTCTTAATACTAATAATACTAGGATAATACTAAACTGAAAAAATATTTTACTAAAGGTTAATTGTACGCTGAATAGCATGGAGTGTGTTACGGCCCAGGTATAGATGGCATTCCTGTAGAGCTTTACAAGACCTTCTGGGAAGTTTTAGGGAATGTTCTCAATGCAAGTATGTCCGATGGAATATTGCATTTAGCTTCAGGAGAGTAGTCATTACTATTTTACAGAAGAAAGGAGACCTAAGAGAGATAAACCTGGCGACCTGTATTTATTTTCTGTCCGAAATTTTGGAAATTAGATTAGGAAAAATATGATGATCAGCACATTCATGTAGACATACAGTAACTTCCAGGTCTATATTTTTAAATGTTCACTTAATTAGAGATATTTTAGTCATTTCTCGATCGTTGAAGAAAAATTGAGAAGGTATTATGGAAAAGACATAAAGAAAAATGGAAATGGTTGTGAAAAATAAGTTTTGTAGTCATATATAATTTTGTGGCCTCAAAATTCTGAATTCTGAGCTAGCATGTACTATGGAGACCTTAATGGACTACTTGTAAAACTGCAGAAAATCATTGTGGATTTCCTTTTGATTAGTTTCATTGGTTACCCCAGAGCATTCTATATCTTCCTTAAGAAGAAGGAGTCATGGGCTTGTACATTTGGATAGCAGAGTAGCAACTTTTCATCTACAGCTTATTCAGAGGGGATGATGGGACCTTTGTAGGGAAAAATGTTGCTAATTTTATCACATCAAGATGGAGGTTTGGGACATTTGGTCTTCTTTATTTTTAGCAAACACTTGTAAAATTCAAATGAATGGACAGACTTCCTTTTATAAAGGTGTTTTAAAGGTCTGGAGTTTGTTTGAAAAAAGAAAGAGATCATTTTCTGAATGTTCCTTAGTTTGGCTTTTAGAACAGCCTATTGTATAAGAAGCAAGATTGGAAGGGTTTTGAATATACTGTATATTTTGTACGTCAGTTTTGAGTCTAAAATCATTTAGACTAGTAGAAACAATTTAAGAGTTAGTAAAACTGGAACATAATGTACGAGAAACATCTGTTTTATGGGTCAACATGAAGAAATTGTATAGATACCTTGTTAAAATCTTAAATAAGAATATCTTAAAAGAGAGAATGGATAATGTTTGGAGGGGAAATGGCCTAAAATGATGATTTTAATCCAGTATGGAGGGTTTTTGTAAACCTTCCCTAGAAAAAATAAGAATGGGGAATTTGCAATTGAGGATTTTAATGGCGCAGTAGCTTTTAATACATTTGTAAATGCAGTAAATCCAAATGTTAGCAATATGTCTTATTTGTATGGAAAATAGGGATACCAATTTTCTTTGCTTTATAGAATGTTCAAGGTTTTAATGTTAAACATACATTTCAATGTACTTTTCAGTATGTAGAATTTTTTAGGGCATCAGAACAAATCAGAAAATAAAATGCTGTGGCTATGGAACTATTGGCTATAATATAAAATGTGAAAGTGGCTATTATGTCAATTTTATTACAGGTAAAGCAAAAATGGAAATTTATTTAAGTAGGAGAAATACCATCAAGAGATCAGGAGGATGTGATGATAAAAAATATGTTAAAAAAGGGTTTTGGTTGATTTTAAGTTTTATAACATGATGAATCACAGTGGTCTCTCTCTCTCTCTCTCTCTCTCTCTCTCTCTCTCTCTCTCTCTCTCTCTCTCTCTCTCTCTCTCTCTCTCTCTCTCTCTCTCTCTGTCTCTCTCTCTCTCTCTCTCTCTCTCTCTCTCTCTCTCTCTCTCTCTCTCTCTCTCTCTCTCTCTCTCTCTCTCTCTCTCTCTCTCAGGCTCTTCAGAGTGTGGGTAATTTAGGTCTTCAGTTAGGTCATGGGAAGGAACAGTGGATGACTCCTCTGCACTCCATCATTCTGTGCAGCGTCTCCTCTGTTAAAGATTTTCTCGACAAACTTATAGACATTGAGTACGACAGCGGTGAGTCACTGCTGAACATGCCAACGTTACCTTGACAACACATCACTATCTGTACTTAAACATTATTTATACATTATTTACATATTTGGATGCCTGCTTATGCGTGTGTACTGTTTTGTCTAACCGTATCAACTCTGTATAGAACTATACTTCAGATAACTTTCTAATTCATGCATCTGGGAATACACATCATTTGTTGATCCTGTGTGTGTGCGCTTGTTTGTGTGCATATGTGTGTTTGTTTTTGTGTGCGTCTGCAGGCATGCGGGTGCATGCGTGTGATTGTGCAAGCTTAGTTAGTGTGTGTGTGTGTGTGTGTGTGTGTGTGTGTGTGTGTGTGTGTGTGTGTGTGTGTGTGTGTGTGTGTGTGTGTGTGTGTGTGTGTGTGTGTGTGTGTGTGTGTGTGTGTGTGTCTAATGTTTTCACAATGATAGGAAATGTAAAAACCACCAACAATATATATATATATATATATATATAAATGCAATTAATAGATTTGAAAATGTAAAAATGCAGAAATGTTTGTTTTTGTGTAGGGTTAGAGGACAGAAAATACTATTAGCTGAGTATAAAACAATATAAGAAATATCTAAGATATGTGTGTCTGTGTGTGTGTGTGTGTGTGTGTGTGTGTGTGTGTGTGTGTGTGTGTGTGTGTGTGTGTGTGTGTGTGTGTGTGTGTGTGTGTGTGTGTGTGTGTGTGTGTGTGTTTTAGTTAAAAGCAAAAAAAAAGTACAGCATTGGTCAAGGTATACTGTTGTCATGTTTCACAGTCATTTGTTCATGTGTGTAAAGTGATATCTGATACACATGCATGTGTGTGTGTGTGTGTGTGTGTGTGTGTGTGTGTGTGTGTGTGTGTGTGTGTGTGTGTGTGTGTGTGTGTGTGTGTGTGTGTGTGTGTGTGTGTGTGTGTGTGTGTGTGTGTGTGTGTGTGTGTGTGTGTGTGTGTGTGTGTGTGTGTGTGTCTATGTGTGAGACTTGTGCGCCACTTGCTGTCTGTACTGATGCACTGCAGAAAAATACATCTCACTACACTTTGGTGTAGTATGAATCATTGGATTATTTCTTGTTAAGCAATATCAAGCTCTGACAGTGTGTGCGTGTGTCTGTTTGTTTATTTGTGTATAGTGTGTGGAGCTCCTCAGCGTGCTGTGTTTTCACCTTCAGTCATTGTGAAGGAAGGATTCATGCAGAAACACACGGCAGAAGGTCCTCAGCTCATCAAACGCTTCGCCTTTAAGAAACGATACTTCTGGCTGAGCTCAGAGACGCTGTCCTACGCCAAGAGCCCTGACTGGCAGGTCTGACACAAACACACAAATAAACAAACACACATGTGAGAGGCTTTGCATAGAAACAGTGTGTGTGTGCTACAGGTGCGCACCTCTATACCTGTCCAGTCTGTGTGTGCTGTGGAGCGAGTGGATGAAAACGCATTTCAGTTTCAGAACGTCATGCAGGTCATAACACAAGATACAGAAGGGCGATTACAAACCATATACCTGCAATGCAAGGTGACACACACACACACACACACACACACACACACACACACACACACACACACACACACACACACACGACTGTCCTATGACTGTCACCAGCATGTGTATGTGTGTGTTTCAGAATGTGAATGATCTGAATCAGTGGCTGTCAGCGATCAGGAAGGTCGGTATTTATAATGACAACATGCTTCCATCGTTTCACCCTGGAGCTTACCGCGGTAACAAATGGACCTGCTGCCTACAGCCAGACTGCACAGGTACACACATTATCATCTCATCCCTTCACCACACTACTTACAAAGTCATATTTTCTCATTTTATCAAGGATTAATATTTATAATAAACAATAATAAAGTTCAGCGTATATGTGACAGCTGCGGGCTGCAGTCGGACTCATTCTGCTGTGACTCTGGCGGACTGGAGCGACCCGCTGGATCCTGATGCTGAAACACAGATCATTTATAAAGAACTTCTGCAGGGACGAGACAAACTCAGGTACATGTGAAGAACAGATCTCTTCCAGCAGATGTCAATGTTGCACTGAAAGAGATTCACCCAAACAGAACAATTCTATCCTAACATAAAACTCTCATTCTCATTAAAAATGATCTTTTAAAAACAGATATGTTATAAATGTTTCCGACACAGGAAGAAGTACCTGGACGCACAAGAAATGGAGACGGCACAACAGGAAGGGATTCCGGATAAAGTCAATCACCCGTCAACAGGTCAGATACACAACATCACATGTTTCTGTATGTGTGCAACTGTGTTCGATTCTCACTGTGTGTTTGTGTGTGTCAGTGTCTGTACAAGACCGTCATGAGCGTGCACGAGCCATCGCCTCCCGTCTGCTGGATGTTGTTTTGGATTTAGAAGAAGCTCATTCATCCTTCAAGAGCCAAGAAACAGAAGAGAGCAGTTCACTCATCGTGATCTCATGAAACACAAATCCTCCTCCTCCTAAAACACACAAACATGATTACAACTGTACACACAACTCACACGCAGGTATAACATAAAACTTATGCAATGCACTTATAACACATGTGAATTCAATTATTTGATATGTTTTTGCACGTGTTTTAATTTGAACTGATGCCACACTGTAGCTTTTTTAACCAGTATACGCGTATGCATGAATGGCTTTCATTTCTTCCGTACAGGTAAAGTAAAAAAGTTCAACAGTGTTCTTGGACTCAATTAATAATTGTAAAATATATATTTGCACAAAAGAACTTTATATATCTTGTAATATCAGCATGTATTTGATGTAAACAGCTATGAACGGATGGAAAAGGAAGTCGTGATATACTTAAGTGAAACTGTTTTAAGTGAAACTGGGACATGACCTGAAGGTTTTGATGTTTGTGGCAGGGAAATAATCTGAAGTAAGACTTTGCAATGTGCCAAATGGTGTTTTGGGGTTATGAGAGCATGTTTTCGATTTTTTGCCAATTGGTGTTGTTTTTTAATATTTGATGTTCTGTGCAGTTTCATGCCTTTGTTGGTTTAATACACATAGCTTTTTATCTGATGTGCCTATTAAAACTGTTAACACAAAACTGAACAAAAAGAAAAACACAACTCCAGTATTGTGCGTGAGATAGATGATTTACATCAAATTGACTGTATTTATATGACTTTTACCATACAAACAGTAAAGTGTATTAATTTGTTACATTTTTTTGGATGCATTGCTTTACAAATTGTATATTCTTTCAGCAAGTCTTTATAAAATAATTTCAAATGTTAAATGTAATTATTATGGCAGTTTGCTTTATTAATGAATATGAACATGAATTTTTATTTTTTCGGGTTTAATACATGTATTGTGAATGAGAGATTACAGAATGTAAAGATTATCTTCCGATACTTTTTATAATTTATTAATGAGTTATTGGTTACTTTAATGCAGTGCTTTATATATTGATGAGTATTTAACATCTAAAAGAGACTGAAAGAAGTACAGACAGACTGGCGTTTCTTCTCCTTGCAGTGGATTTATTTCACTGGAAACACAGACATGCAACAAGATCATAAGTTTCATTAAGACATGTATCTTAAAAGCCCTTGGTTTTGTTTCATTAAACAACAATTCATGTGATACTTAATAATAGATTTTCAATGTTAATTCTATTGCCTGTCAGAGTTCTGTGATATTAATGAATGAAATGAAATAAGTTTTATTTGACATTACGAGATGGACAGATCTGAAACTTGATCATAGTCATTTCATTTATCTGAATGATAAAGAAGGGAGGTCTGCTCTTTCTGGCTTTGACACACTTTAAATGTGTGTCAGATATAAAATTATTCAGCAGAATCTCATCTGAGAGCTCATCTTCTCACGGGGAAAAATTCTCATGCTCCTTAAACACTATTTCTGTTCTGTCACAAGTGCATTTTCTAATAATTCTCTCTTGGCTCAGATCAGTAAAGCCAGCAGGTATTTTATCGCCATATGGTGTGATCTCACTGGATCTGTTCATTACATGAACACACACCTGTTCATATCTCTAACAAATGATCATCTTTCAGATCTGCCCATGGCACAAATATCTGAGGTGTGCAAGTTATTTTTGGTAGATCCATAAGGATGGATGATAAATGATGTCATTTGGATAATGAAGGGAATATAATTTATCAGCTTTAAAAAAAGACGACGGCCTTCACGCCAGCATCTGCTGTTCTACCCATATCTCGCAAACATTTCAAGGATAATTTAAGAACTTCTTCATTTCCGGACATTCAGCAACATGAACAAAATGATCAAATTCCATGTTTATAATCCATATTATCCAGTTACATGTTAAACTTTAAAAAGATTTCTCCAGTCTGACAACAATTGTGTAGTTGACTGTCGTGTCCTGCAGTGTGACTCCAACTAAATATATTTCACACAACATTTTCTCATTCCTGTAATATTAACATGCATGTTTCTATGAGCTCATATTCATTGAGACAACAACATAGAATTTTTAATGTCACACTGCAGGATTTCTGAAGATGAAGAAAATAAGCACATTCATATAGTAAACATTAATATAATCAAACATTCATATTAAATCATGTCATGTCAGCTATTCATCTGAAGCATCCTAACTTCATTTCAACACATTCTGTAAGAGAAGACTGTGTTTTTAATGTCAGATGGTTCACATTAATGTTTTATGATTGACATATTCCCTGCAGATATAGAACGGGACAAGACCCGTTTGGGTGAGAGGGTTAAAGTTGCTCTCGCCTCACCCTCGACACAAACACGACATCAGAGTAGAGACGGCCGTCATTGCTTACTTGTGTTAGATGCTCAAATAACAGTCCCTGACGTTACTGACAAACTGTCAGATTTAACACAAACATATCAAATGTGTACAAATATGTTGTGCGCGTGTGTGTAGATACATGTGAATGAACATGTGTGCCATACGCAAGTATAAAAATAATTTAAACATACACTTTAAATATATAGAACACTTTTAAATGTGTATATATGTGTTTGAGATATATTTTTGTTTTATAATTTTCTTTATACACTGCATTAAAGCATTACAAGACACCGATAACTGAAGATGCCCACTGTAGAGAAACACATGAAGAGAGACAGCAGCTGTGGTATAGACCGAGGAAGACAGAAGATCTGACTCTTTCTATCCATAGGAAAAACCTCTTTTACATGACTCACAAACACACACTTTATCCACCGCTCTGACACTCTGACAAGAGCACTTCAAAATAAATCTTGCTTGGTGAACCGTTCATTTCTACAAAATCAACAAGGTTCTTAATATGATATAAAACCTATAAATCTAGCTTTCAGTGTAATGCATTTAATTTTAAGATGGTGTAAACAGTAAAAATACTACTATACAAAACAAAATGACAAAATCCTGTTTTTAATTTTTAATAACATGACGTGAAGTTAGAGACATCACATCCGGGATCAAAAAGGATCAAAGTGAGTCAAGTGAAAGGGTTTTTTGTAAAGACAGAGATCCGCAGATCTGAAGATAAAGCAAGTCCACATTCAGCCTTTGGCTTTCAGATGAAACGCTACACTCCTTCCTGATGATAAATGCAGACAGTGAAGAAAAATTACATTTCAGCCGTCAGTCAACAGTGACCTGACCTTCACAAACGCAACGGGCCACGAGTCTGTGGCGTCACAAACCCTAAGAGAGGAGCGAAGGGAGCAAAGGACAAGAGCAAGAACAGAAGGAGGGCAATAACACACGCCTCCCGGTCCGTGATGGATAACCTGCGATCTGCACTTGTCTCCACGGGCGGCGTAATGAGCGTGTTTCTCTGTTAAAACTGCAGAGTACCTCTGAAAACACTTTCACCTTCAGATCGACTCTGAACCAAACACATTCTTATACTGTATACTGTACATCACATCTGACAATATGAGAAAAGAACAGATTTTAACATCTATTATTTCTCCTCATAAGTCTCATCTCAGAAATTAGAGATTCAGAAGAGATCTGAGAAATAACATTGTATGACTGCAATACAGTATAGAGTATATGGTGTGTAGTATGCTAGAACTGAAGAAAGCACAAACAGACAAAAACAGAGAAATAAAGACAGAATATGAATGCTTGCATATTTCAAGAAGATCAAATTCATCTTCATTATAAATACTTCAGATGTGTTGGAGAAACTGTGCATTCATTGGTGTTAAGTTCAAAAGATGTTAATGTTTTGAAGTGCAGATATTTTATGCAGCGGCTGCAAAAACATAAAAAATCTGCTTAGTGATCCTTCTACAAGGATTCCCTACAAAACAAAGTCTTTCTTCTCCTCTGATTGGTTTAAGAGAGAGATCAAGAAGAATCAAACATCAGTTAAACATAGCTTCACCAGTGAATCTTAATATCTCTGTCATCATTTACAAATAACACATATCAATTGTTATAAACTGATTTACCAGACTGACAGATGAACAGGAGTAATCATCTCACCCCAGACTCTATTCAGAACTATTTTTTTCCGTCAAACAATCGTTGTATTTTGACATTAAATTATGTATAAGTACATAATGTTAGCCAGCACACACAACGCAGTTTAGAGAGAACTCAGAAAGAAATAAGAGTCATTCATTCATCTCTTCTGCTATCTGACTTCAGATCAGTGAGGATGAACCTGTCAGGTCAGAGATCATCAAACTTTTGTTCTGAATGACAGCTGTCAGTCTTTTAGGTTATCCTCACCCACACCCTGAGTGGCAAGTTCTCTCATCACGTTGTCCAGGTAGTTGGGGTCAGGGTATCCGTGACCCGTGAGGTTTGAGCCGAACTCGGTTTTGTGGTGAATCTCGTTCCACACCACCGTATCGGTCTCTCCTGTGGTGCTGGACGTCCCGATGGTGAATATCAAGCGACGATCCCACGCCATTATCAGCAACTTCAACACCTGAAAGATGAAATATAATGAGCTCCAACGAACAAAAATAATTAAAGATGACATTTGGATCATGTGAAATACGTGCTGGTCGTGTGATGTATAAACTGAAGCTCACCCGTCTGCCGTTCTCACTGTCGGGCAGGTAACAATGCCGTGGAAATCCTCGTGCGCTGAATTTCTTCCCAGGGTTTGGATGTTCGTTGGTCTGAGTTAAACACACAAACACAAGTCAATCTCTTGGATTATGCCATAAAAGAAAAGACATTTCGCATTTTTTATCTATATTGTTATTATAATTATTGGTATTATTATTAATAAAGATTCTTATGTGCCAAACTGTGGACTTATGGAGTTTTTATTATTTAATTTAATTACATTTAAACCTTTTTTATATCAATCTTAATATAGTCGTTCTCTGTTATTATTTTACTTACTGTATTTGTATGTATTTAGACACTGCATTACATTGGGCCAGCATTTAATTTCTTTCTATTTAATTACAAACGCCTTTTCTATAATTTCTATCAGTTTTCAAGTTTAAAATAAGCAGATGTTCATTTTAACTGTATATTTGACAAATAAATGAAATATAAAAATATCAATAGCTCTTTGTTTGGTGTGGGAGTATCTGTTTGTTCAAACAATGGATAAGGATAGGGAGTTTAAATATCACTATTATTAAACCGAGCACTTTAACTGTCTTATCATATAAAACTAAGCCCTAAAGACTGCAGAGTGCTTTAAATCTGTCCTCCCTGGCCTGTCAGTTAAGATGGAGATAAAACACTGTAAAGATTTTATGAAAATGAGTGGGCATGGTGCATACGGACGCAAGCATATGACCCAGAATGAGCAGGAAATCTCCACTTAACCACTTTCTGTTTCACACACCGTCCAATGAGAACACTGCTGGTCATTCTGCAGAAAAACCTCAACCTATTAAAACAAAACCCAGCTGTGTGTTTCTCACCACAAGTGTCTTGATGAAATCCTAAATAACTCATCATCCGTATCTTGTTAACACACTAACATAATAACAAAAAAAGATGAACATTCACAATGAAAACATATTTGATTGTACTTCATTGTGATTCATAAACAATTGAATAATGAATCCAGTAGATATTGCAATAATATATTGTATAATTTTGATGACAAACTCATCAGAAACATTGTGATTTCTTGACAGCAGTACTACAAACATGTACTCATGTACCTGTATTCCTGCAGGGATGTCATAGACGATTCTTATAGTCTTTGTATCTGAGCAACCGGGAAGATAGTGAGGAATCACATGATATTCCATCTTCCCAGGAGGCTGAGTGCCTGTCTTCTCCCCATAAATGGCCTTACAGGTGGGACACTGTAGACTCCCGTCCTGACACCACAACAAAAATCACATCAAAACTTATTCATAATTTATTTAAAACCTCTATGGGATTCTGCAGAAAACAAAAGAAGATATTTTAAGAATTTTGAAAACACTAAACCCCATTGACTATATTATCACAAAACCACTGCTACATTCCCTAAAATATCTTCTCTTGTGTTCCACTGAAGAAAGTGTTACAAACATATGAGAGAAAATTAAAGACTTTGGAGGGTTTTGAGATTAATTTAGACCTTGTTTCCATTGTTGTACATGGCCACCAGGCACAGGAGATGATACATGTGAGCACATTTGCCCAGTTTGCCCACCAGCTCAGGTTTAATTCCTTTAAAACTGAGAACGCCGTCATATCCGGAAGCTGTGTTGAGTCTCTCCATACAGATGGTGCAGTCCTGACACACATCCACATAAAAAACACTCAACACACAAAACAATAAAATAAACTCTTTATAAATAAGCAGATGAATATATAGATCACCTCATCTGGGAGTGTTTTGGTTTTCTCTGTGTAGCGCCGAACCACATCTTCTGGGTTTTTACCTGCAACACAAACAAACAAATCCCAAATGACTCAAGAACTGTGACCTTTACTGCAAACTTCTGTTCAGATCAGCAAAACAATAAGACACACGCAAACACACGCACCTCTGCGTATGTGTTTCTTCTTGGTCTTGCGTCTGATGCTGTTGATTCCGGGCACAGGTTTCAGGTCACTCTTGCTGACAGGGGGCGGGTGCAGGATGGGTTTAGGAGCTCGAGTCAAACACACAGGAAGACCAGCGGCACACATCAGAATACCAGTCATCCCTAAAAGAGAGCAAAATCGAATCTATACATATGTACACACATGATGATGTGTTTAAGCGAGATGTGAGTGTTGTGTATGACCTGCTAACGCAGGATGAAGCGGCCCTGATCCTGTCAGATTCTTCACTGGAAGAGCAGGAACACTGAAAAAAAAAAGAATCAATGATCCATAAACATATGTATAACATCTGAACCTGTCACAGCCCCTCAAACAAAACCAGACCAAAGTAACATGGATCTGATTCTTATGTAAATAAGAAAATCACAGTCTGTCCAGCATATCAACGGAAAGTAGGTTAACCCATATTAATCGTCTGCATTTAAAAAACCTTCATTATATCACCGGACATGTTTTTCTTGAGATAAATGATTTCAAGTCATAGAAATATGTTGAGTGAAGTATTTCTAATTATTTTGTGCAGCAGATGCTTTTATCCAAAGTGATTAAACATGCATCCTCTGAAAAAACAAACATATTCAAATAAAACTTTAAAATCTGATTTTAAGCTGTTGTGAAGTTTCCACATCAACTTTATAAACTGAATGTTTTTTGTCTGCAGCGGTTGTGGTCCTGTCAGTATTTCCTGAAATAAAGTTTAAATGAATCATGTGACACTCGAGCATCTGTGTTCTCAACGGCTGTGCTATAAGCATCCAGAAACTTGCATCATTCTGTGTCACCTCTCCATCCGTTGTATTGTGTATTATTAAAAGCATGTTATTTGATTTTTATCTGATGAAACTTTGATACATATATGAAATAACCACACTGTGGTTTCTAATAGTGATTGCGACATCTTTATAATTGATATAAACTTACTTGAACCACAGATTCACAATTCTAACAGCTTTAATAACGACTACATCAAACAAAATTGACAAATATATTTCCCAAACCAAAACACAATTTCTAATTACTCTAATCTTGACTAAAGCAAGACTTACTAAACATAAACTACAAATACTTCGACAAAAGTTTCAGTCCCACGGGAAAAACCTCTATGAGATTGAAATATTACAGTATTTGTATATGTCACGGTGGAAACAGATTACCACACACCAACACATTACACAAAGAAAGATAATAAAGAGGAGGAGTGATAAACACATGCACAACTGCATATGCAAGCACACACACACACACACACACACACACACACACACACACACACACACACACACACACACACACACACACACACACACTCCTACCGCTCAGTTTCATCCGCATCTCCATCAGTCTCCATAATCTATCCTGTTATCACCAAACATAAACTAAAACTTCCTTGATCTCTCTCTCTCTCTCTCTCTCTCTCTCTCTCTCAAACACACAGACACACACACAGACACAGACACAGACACACACACACACACACACACACACACACACACACACACACACAGGAAGTCAGACAGGAAGATACAAAGATGATGTGAAGCCTGTACGTTTCTGAAATAAAACATGAGGGAGCTAATTCTTTCGAACTGAATAAATGTAGCTCTTATATAAACTGAAGCATAAACAAATGCGTTAACTTTGGTGATATTTTTATTTAACTGTCACCTCTTCAGACTCTGTCAGATTCTGCCCTCTTCTGGTATTGGTAAAATCAGATGACAGGTTAATATAAGTCATGTCCGTGTTCCAAAGAAATGAAACTCAAAACCACACAACCATGTGATAAGACACAGGTTATAGACGTACGTAGGGGTGTTCTGCTTTAGGTTTGTTTTTGTTTGAGAGATTCAAGTACTCATGAGATGATGTGCAGTTGTGCAGATTCTCTTATCCCAGTATGAAATACCCACAGAGCGGAGAGAGAATCACTCAGTGTGTTTAGTGCACATGGATGCGTTTGTGTTGTGTGTTTATGTTGTGTTAACCACACTCATCCTGTGTGTGGAACCGCTCGCCTGGGAACAAAGTGAACTCATCGAGCAGCTGTGAATGTCTTTACTGTGAACATTTTTCACATTTATTACGATTTACACCACTTCCCCAAGTGCTTGCGTTAATGTGTGTGAGTGCGTGTGTATGGGTGTAAATGTGTGTGAATGTTGATGCATCCGTTTGCTTTGATCTATTATTCATCTCTCCTCATGTGTGTCAAGGCAAATGATTCACACACACAAACACACACACACAGGTGCGCACACACACAGACAGAATAATTCTCACATACAGAGGAAATCACCTGATTTACTGCATCATCTGGTAGTGAGTTTGTATCTTACCCTGGTGGGATGGTTCCTCCTCGGCTTGTCGTCATGGTGATTCTCTGTGTTCCCGGGCGGTTCAGATTATTCTGTCCATTAATAGTAAGCGTGTGATTGGTCGGTAGTGTCACCAGTGCAGGGCTGCATGGGAAATTGATCCCGCTCATCTCCACCTTCCCACCCCTTCCTCCCCCTACCGACATGTTGTTATGATGACCCCCAGAAACGGTTGCCGAGGGGGACCAGAGGGAGTTACCAGCGAAGGTTTTGCTTTGTCTCACGACGGCTCCCGTCTTATTGGCCGTGCCCTGCGTCCCGTATAACTTCCTCCTCTGCTGCAGGGCCAGGATGGCGTTGGAGGCCGCCCGTGTGCTGTGGACCAGGAGGCACTGCTGGCATGTGCATGGCGTGCCAGAGTTGGTGCCCACAGGCCAGGACTGCGATTTGGGAATGGATCCGGCGATGAGTGGGTAGGCGAGGTCCATCCGTCGGCGGATACGCCGTTTTCTGTGACTCTGGCGGTTTGTTTGGGACATGGCGTCAAAGTCCACCACGTAGCTAAAGCCGAGAGAGCTGAGGTCCAGCCACGGGTGTTGCTTCTCATACGCGTTCTGAATGCTGACACACAACTCCATGTCATAAGCCGTCCATGATCCACAATCATTCTCCCATTCCCACACGATGCCCTTCCCCGGAGCTGAGGACGGGTCGTAGAAATTACGCTGGACGGGACGCATAGTGCCTATAGGGAAAGAGAGGGAGATGTTAAAACTTTGCTTATTAATTATGTCAAGGATGGAGAAATATAAGGAATGTGACTCTATGATCTTATATGCTGGGTTTTACCAGTAAATGTCAATAAGTTAATATTTGGTGGTGCCGCAGTTAAATCTACAATGCAGATAAAAAATTAAATAACAAGTAAAGAGACAAATAATAAGAAGAAAAATAGAGAGAAAATCCGCTTGTAAAAGTTTAATTGTGAACAAAGAAAGAACTACACTTATGGTTCAAGTAAAGAATTAAATAAGACAGATATGAGTGATGAAAAGCGTGACCTCTGGGGTGATGATGAGAGGAAGATGAATGGAGGAAGAGTAAAGGTGAAGGAGAGCGGCACTGTTCAGTTACACACACCATTAACAGAACAATTACACAGAAACCTCAACCTAACCTTCCTGAAGGGTATGTATGCGTGTTAGTGTGTGTGTGTGTGTGTGTGTGTGTGTGTGTGTGTGTGTGTGTGTGTGTGTGTGTGTGTGTGTGTGTGTGTGTGTGTGTGTGTGTGTGTGTGTGTGTGTGTGTGTGTGTGTGTGTGTGTGTGTGTGTGTGTGTGTGTGTGTGCGCGCGCATGCGTTAGTGTGTGCGTGCGTGCGTGTGAGTTTTTTTGTGTTCGTGTGCGTGCATGCATGTATGTGTGTGTTTCAAGGATGTTCTTCAAAAATCTATTTGTTCGTGTAATCCTCTTAATTCAACATCAGCATTAGATTTATCGATATTTCAAGATCAATCCACAAACATGCCGTAAAGTGTCAACAACACAAAAAATAAACACAAAACACACATACATCACAAAAGGAAAGTCATCGGCCAACCTAAAAGCAACATCAGCAGAAACTACACAATTGACCTTGAATTTACACAATTCACACACCGAAGCGGACAATAACTTTACTGCCACAGATTTACAACTCAGACTGTTGGTTAAACCAGAATAAAAGTTTGTATTTTTAAAATATATATCTGTGTATTGCGTGTACTCATTTTATAGTTCTATTTAGTATGAATGAAAAATATAAAATATAAGAAATTATAAACATTATTTTAAAAATGTAATTACTCATAAATATAAATTAATTAATCTATATATATGGCTCAGTATGAATGTGATATTGCTTTATATTAGCATGGCTGTGATTAGGTCAGAAGCACAAGGCTGCAGGCCGAGTACAAGCCTCTAATATTATTCACCATCTTACAACTACGAGTGCCAAATTGCATTTATACAACAGTTCGACTGCACAAGTGTGTAGATATATCACAAACAACATCGGAGTGTCTTTCAAACCCTCCGGGAAAATTAGGAATACTTTCTACCCTGCTGAGTTCCGGCACAGTAAAACCATTAAACAAAAGTCACCTTGTACAAATAAGTAAAGTGAAGTTAAAGATATAATGTGACGTTAATGTGCACATCAACGACTGTGTGTGTGATTAATCATATTTAATAATTTGACAGCCTTAATATACAGATATACATTATAAATTCTAACTTCTATATATATATACATATTTACATATGACCCTCCTGTGCCAAGGGAAGTTGGTGCACAAAGTGTCCTCTGCCCCGGCGACAGCCCAGTGTGTGAGCGTCACTGTGAATTATCCATACCTCATTAAACACACACACACACACACACACACACACACACACACACACACACACACACACACACACACACACACACACACACACACACACACATAATATGTTTTCAGCAGAGCAGCATCATTTTTGTGATTCAGATAAGACCACTGTATTTCCTGTAACACACACACACACACATGTTTGCATGCACACAGACATTCTGCGGAAAACCCCTGTGATAACACAACACAGAAGAACGCCTCCACATTTCACACACATCTGTGGGTGGAGCCAAAAACCAAATCATCTGACATGCTGCTTCACCTCCAGACCACAGAGGAGACTTTAAAAAACACCTTCAGCTGTCATTCCTAATGAGAAACTGACCGTACGCTATGCCAACCGCATAAACAACTGCTGCCAAAAACCATCTGTCTGATTCACCAGACCAGACCAGGACCAGACCAGATTAGACGAGTGTGTGTGAAAGTGAGAGAGAGAGAGATGGGGGGAAAGAGAGAGAGAGAGAGAGAGAGAGAGAGAGAGAGAGAGAGAGAGAGAGAGAGAGAGAGAGAGAGAGAGGAGAGAGAGAGAGAGAGAGAGAGAGAGAGACATCGAAATAAAGATTACAACAAACAGAACACACTAACAAAATGTACAAACATGCAGACAATCATAGATAAGATCTCTTTAAAAATCTAATTTATTTCTCGTAGACATTAATGAGATTAAATAAAGCAAATGGACATTTTCGCATAAATGTCATCTGTTTATCAGGTCTTTCTCTTACAAGGAAGAGTCAAAAATGTCTCCATTAGAGTTTCAAGAGATCTGAACAATGTTCTCATACTAAGCTCAGATTTGACTGCAATTAACAATTAAAGATCTCAATGTGACCTTTACTCATAAAATGTCTCAAACACTAATATTTGACATCTAATACTACTATATTCTTTATGTGGTTTAACTATCACACTCTCATTTCTTTGTGCGTGTGTGCGTGTGTGCGTGTGTGTGTGTGTGTGTCTGACATCAGCAATTTCCCACAGACACACAGATTAGTTTCAAGTTCTGTAAAACATCTTCAGGTATGAGACACAAAGCACGTAAACTTCCCACATAAAAAAAAACATACGACACACGCAAGCATATTGTTCCCCTGAATTCAAAGAACACACACAAACACATCTGTGACCATACACCACATACCAAGAGCCTCTAAAACACACACGCACAAGCACACACATACGCACACACATGCAGAGATCAACTCTGAAAAGTTTCTCACGGTTCAACAGATTATCCTGTCTCTGAACTAAACAGCTGAAGTCAACAACACACAATCTATGTTAGATTGTTCACAACAAGGATACATGACAGCTATATTTAGAGAGGAAAATATCGTGAAACCTGTGTTATAATCCACATGATCCAGTCCATGTATGCATCTGTCATGTAAAGTGATCATCATTTGTGTGTGAAAACAAACATATGACCTCTAACACAATTCTCGAACTGAACTACAGTAACATAAATGAGAGACACAATAAAGTGTTTCATGCAATAAAGAAATGATGTTGATCTCATCATCATATTCTTTGAGTTTTCAGCTGAAATTAGCTTTTTTAAACAAGGAGTCAAGAACATTTCACAACAGGTAGAATTTCTGTATAACTATTCATGTATGTGATATCCACAATCTCACACTATTTTATATCTTTTATATCTCAATTGTTTCTATAGGCATTACCTAGATTAAATGAAGAGTAAATGGAAACTTTGGCTTAAATCTCATCTGTGTTTTACGTATTACTTCAGAAAAAAATCTGACGAAAGTCTCAGTAAGTTTCTGAGTACATCTCAACAATATCTTAAACTTATCTCAGATTTGTCAAGTCTGCAAACATTTCTCATCATATCTACTCAAATCCAGATTATTTTACGTCTAATCTGCATTCATTTATACCTCTATATTGTTTTAATTTTACTCAAGCAATTTCAGGAGAAACATCATAGCAATTTCTTAAGAGAACAAAGGGCCGGATATCTTACATTCTGTATTGTGTTTGTAAAATCATGGGAAACATAAGTGTCATTTTCACACTTTCCCAACTAATCCACTGATTCAAGAAAACCTGCTGTGCCATTGGCTGGAACCGGCTGTGTGTTGGCAGTTCGAACCAGCCCATAAAACCATGAACTACAGAGGAATAGACATCTTTGGAAAAATATAAAATAGATGTCCCAAGCGTGATCATTTTCTAATTCCTAGGATAAAGTGGGACTGACTGATGTTTATAATTTACTGTATAAAAGACACCAGTCATTGAAAACAAGACATTTATAAATGTGTATTTAAAAAGACTAATAGGATTAAAAACTGTTTATGTGGTTTCTACGGCTCTTGAGTGCACTTCGCGTATCACATTACTTCTCAAATCTGTCTGACCGTGGGCAAACAATGTAAGAGAAGAAGCTTTAACACGGTACAATAAAACCACAGTCTCTCCAGAGACAAACGCAGATCAATTCAGTCCGACCAGAGATTCAACACAATCTTGCCTTCTCATATTAAACACACTCTTGTCTTCCTCTATATTCAATCATTAGCGTTCACTACATCATGCATCACTGTGAAGAAGAAACACTCAGAATGCCTGGCAACCACAAATCAACATACAAGCATCATAAAACCAAACATTTAAATGACTACATGTATCCCACATTAAGCAAGGACATGGGAGAGAATAATTTTTT